>CM035407.1:57438880-57456380 GCA_020310875.1 Ceratopteris richardii | reverse complement strand
TTACAACATATGATTTAAGGGCATCTTCTAATATTTGACATTTGACATACACACTTAATCTATATGAGTAGAGATTTGAGAATTAGAAAATTCAGTTACATGTGTATTCATCAGTGTGGAGTATGAAGTTGATGATCTGTTAACAGCCGAATATTTTTGGAAGAGTATGCAGATACTTTACAAAAGTATTGTTTGAAGACCAAAACTTGATGAAGAGAAGACTAATTCAAATTCAAGGAAGAACAATGGTTTAGAGAAGATGAAGGAATCAGATCAACATCAAATCACAGGTATCAGTTTCTACTATCAGATTATCATTTGTAGGTCATATCTTAGAAGAGCATTTATGAAGAGACTTGAAGGTTTCAAGGAGTTCTTTTATATGCTTTCATCATTTGAAAGTTAAAGGCTACATCAAAACAGGTATCTAGAGGTTTTTCTAGAGAGTTTTGAGAGATCTCTTTCAAGATAAGAAAGCTCATCTAAGAAGACAAATTTGGAGATGGAATGAGTTTTTTTTGTTTTCAGCCAATTTTTTGTTGTAAGTTGGTTGGATATCAAGGTACAAATGTGATCTAGAGAAGTAACTCTAGAAAGGTAATTCATCATTCAGACAAAAGATTGGTGAATTTAGTCGTTTCAGACATTTGAAGCAGAATTTTGATTCAGAGATATGAGGAGATGATAAAACATGTTTCTATATTCACTTCCATTTGTATACCATGTTTGTTTCGTCTCTTACTCTTAGAATTAGAGGAAGAGAAAAGTTCATTTGAAGAGGTCAAGAGTGTTTGCTACTTCAAGATGAAGAGAAGAAAAGGTATGGAAGAGAAGTTTGAAGATGTTGACATCATCAGGTGGAAGAAAGATACAGAAGAAGAAAGTCCATCATTTCCAAAAGAAAAGTAAGGTTTCCTTTTCTCTCTCATATTTTCCATATACTTTTCCTATTTTATCCTCTACACCCAAAGACAAGTCTACGAGAACACCTTGTGTGAAGATAGTCTAAAAAAGAAGCAGTTTCTTGTTTTGCATTACACTTGGTCATGATTTAGTAGATTTGACAAAGAATTGCATTGAGAGAAAGAAAAGCAACAGATTTTGAAGACAACTTGTATGTTTTAACTCATATGTATGAGTTATGTATAAGTTGAAGATTTCGAGCAGGCAACTATATGTTCCCTCAAAGAATTCATGAAGTGTCAATACAAAGCTACTTGGTATATGACAATTTGCAGAGAAGTATATTTCTTCTTTATCTAACTCTTAAGGTAAAAGAGTTTTGTAGTAGATGTTGAAGACTTAGGTTGAGGTTTTATGTTTGGAAAAGGTTACCTCATATTCAGTATTTTTAGAAACTTCAAAAAATTCAGTTTTGTTGTTGTACAAGTCAATGGAGAATCTACTTTCTATGATTGTCTAGACTTTTGGATACATGTTTGTATTCAAAAAGGTGTTCCATCAGATCCTACCACTTGATTGAGAAGTGGAGTTAGCTAAAAGAAAATCAAGCAGGTACTATCACATTTCACCTGGGTAGAATATGAAAAGATGAAGTATCAACTTGCAGCTTTTTGGAGTTCTCAAGGTGAGAAGTTTGTCCTCTTATGTTTCAAGTAGGAGTTGTAGATTCTTGGAAAGGATTTGTTTGAAGAAAATTTTCACAACTTTTTGAGAAGCATGGACACTTGGAGACATTCAGGTAAATAATCAAACATTCAGTCATGAAGGTTTGATGAGAGCAGATTCTACACATGTATTTTGTTGGAGAGATCATTGATCTTGGATGATCCCATATGATCTTGTAAGATCTTGATAGATATTGTATGATCTTGGATGATCTTAAATGATCATGAAGATCTTGAGTATTTATGAGTTAGTTGTCTATCCTTTTGTTTGTGAAAATTCTTAACATTGGAAGAAGTAAGTCAAAGATTCATATTCTATCAGATTTGTGTTGCACAGAGATAGAAGAAGATACTTGTTATGTTATAGAAGGTTATGAATCCTAAAATGCTTTCAGCAAGGTTTTTATGACAAATCAGCTAACCTTATTATATAATTTGGAAAGCTGAGGAATGTCAAGGAAAGCTATTGGCATGTGCACAATGCTAATAAAAAGGGTTCAGAGATTTTGTTCCAGATACAGGTATTGATCATTGAAGATTAGATTTATTGAAAGAAGGAAGACATTCCAGATTTCATAAAGTCTGATATATTTGAAGAATTTTGGATACTAGTGTTAAGTCATCCAGGGGGGTGATAAAACATGAAGACTTATTTTCAGCCATATGTAAAAGAATGCAGATTCATACCTACATGTATTCCTATTTCAGGTATTCCTACATTTCCTTTGTCAAGTTCTCTTTATGTTCCAGCTTTGTAAGAAGAAGGAAAAAGGATAATTTCTAGAGAAAGTTCGTGTTAGGGTGTTCCTGTTCAGGAGAAGGTTCCAAAGTTCTATTGAAGAGAAGCTTGATGTTATAGAAAGGTATGTTTTAGAAGTGCACACATATATGTTTATACAAGGTTCTGAAGGAAAGAGATATGAAGGATTTAAAGGATGAAGACATGATGACATCATAGATTTTTTTATGAGACTCATATTTCAGTTGATTTCAGTTGATTTCAATTGAGTTGACTTGACTTGACTTGAGTACAGTCAGAGATGAACCAGCAGTGTTCATAATACACTAAGTTGTGAGTTGTCAGTCACAGGTTCCAAGATTTAGTTCTTGATTCTATTTAGTGTATTTACATGACACAACAGAAGTACGTTGAGAAATCCTTTTGGAAGGTAAATGCAAATATGTGGATCCTGGTGTATGTTTTCAAATTTTTGAAGACAGGAGATAGCAGGTTCAGAGATAGTTCATGCTACATTTATTGTCAAGCAGTGATTGCTTGATGTGTACACTATTGGATATCTAGTTTGCATATTTTCTCAAGTATTATGGTTCATATTCAGCAAGTTCAAGTTTTTTGAAGGAAAGTCAAATTCAATTTTGAAGACTTCTTGAAGGAAAAGTTTGAAGGTCATTTCTGAAGTGCCGGAGTACAAGCTTGAAGCTTGTGATAGTTTGCAGCTTGTGACAGTTTGCAGATTAAGTTCAGTTTGTACCAATATGACATTGCAGGGGGGATTGTTGGAAAAACAATGTCTTATTGGTTCAATCCTCCACTGTTTATAGCATGTCTACAAGTTCTATTCACTCCCTCCTACAAGAAATGACGACGGGCAGCATGGATAGATCACTGTCCTCCCATCGTGCCCACCCGGGTTTGAAATCTAGGCAGCGCAACGATGGAGAAAAACATGTTTTTAAAGTTTTATTATGCTTTTAAAAAGCAATGATTTGGCGACGGACAGTTTTCGCGAGCCGAAGATTTTTTTATGATCTTGTTTTTGATTGCGTAGCGATCGCTACGAAGAAGCTTGCTTTATTCAATATGTGCTTTATTATGTTGTTTTCAAGGATACATACAAAGCTATATAAGAAGCCATTGGCTCATTATCAAGACATCCTTCACTTAACTTTCAACACAAGCCTTGAGCTTGGACCTCAATAGAAGTGGTGTTTCTTCTAGCACATGGGACAGCCATGGTGCTAACTTGAAGCATGTTGAGGAGCAGCTATGGAGTTCTTCTTGGAGAAGAAGAGTGTGATCACACTCTTGCTCATGGAGAGGAGGTTATCTCTTGTTCATGGAAAGAGGACTTGGTCATTAGCAGCTTGATGGTGAGGATCGGCCATCTACATGGTGTATTTGAAGATTGTCTTCTACATGAAGATTTCGGGCTACTTCAAAGACATTGGATGGTGTTTAACATAAGATTTACATCTTATGTTAAGTATTCAGGTACATGATCCCTTTATGCACACATGTACTACTTGAAGTTTATGGAGGCAGTAACATCCATATCAGCAGGAGTCCTATTCGGCATAGGAACAAGAGAATCAGTACGTATATGCTTTATGCATATTTGGATGAGGTGTTTGAGAAGGTGTGTTCTCATGAGATTTGCGTATTTCTGGGAGCAAACATGTTAGCATTCTTTGCTACTTTTTAAGTATGTGATCTTTTCATACACGTATGTGAATTAGGGTCTTCCTTAGCCTAAGGTTAGATGAGGGTTTATTGATGATCAGTTTCACACTGATCCTTCCTCTTTCAGTCACTCATATTCACTCTTCTATAACCTATTAGGTCACACATCTCATATATATTCAGATTTCTACCCATACATCTGAATATGTTTGTTACATTTGTACATTCACTCATCCATATATTTCTCATCACATAGAGTGGTTGAGAGTTTTGCTCCCACGTTGTACATTGAACACTGGTATATATGATAGTGTGAGTAAGCCTTGGCTTACATAACACTTTACACGTTGTCTAGTCTCTCTCTATCTTTCGTCTCATCATTTGTATGATTAAGTGTGGTATGTTCATGTTTTGTCAATATTGAAGATTGCTAGATTCTATGTTGTATATGTTGGACCTATGGAACCATGGACCTGTGATATGAGCTATGGGCCTACCTCATTTCCAACAATATACATATACATATGCATATACATATACATATGTGTAGCTCAATGATGAGTAGCACCTCCTTTAATGTCAATCCGGGAAGAAGTGAGGATGGTATGGAGACCTCGAGCAAGTGGAAGCACAAGTGCGTGAGTGAGAAGCACACCAACATGCACACACATACACACACACGCGCACACACGGCAAGACAAAGAGTGAGGAGCAATGGAGTTCTTTAGATTACTTTCACAAGCTCTTACAAGTTCGTTTCAATTACAATCCAACCTCAAAAATGAGCTCTCTAGCTCTTTTTATAGTTTTTGACTAGCTTTGGCCCTGTCCAGACCTAGTGTCCGGCCTAGTTAAAAATTAGGTTCTAGGGCCAATTTGATGGCTTAAACGGAGTCTAAAAAATACGAAAATTGATATGTAGGTACTTCTAAGGCTCCTCAAGCTCGAGGACTCCTCGGCTTGCACAAAATGGAGCTACAAAAATATGAAATGGTATTTACAATGATTGTTAGTGATAAGAATCACTTTTGATTGGTGTAAGGTTTTGAAAAATTAAAGGATGCCTTAGTGCTAGATCTGCGTGAATGCTCGTACTTGCTTCTCCATGAAGAAAATTATTGGCCTACTTGCCAGATCTTCGTTGACTGCCCTGTCTGCTTGTGCTGTCCCTTCGCTCTCACTCTCTTCGTCTTGTGGCTCCTTCGGTTCCCCGACTGCTACCAACACCCCCCCACTCTCGCGTCTGTCGCCCCTGACAGACCCTTGTCTAGAGGATTTTTGAACATAATATTGGACGACATCGGAGGCTAGGTGGTGTTCTTCTAGTCGTAAGCCGCGTGCTAGATCTGTGAGCAAATCATCCCAATTCACAGGTCCGGGAACGTCTGGATGAGGCACCCTCAATTGTTCTGAGTAAATAGTTCTCTCCACAGCAAATAGTTGGAGGAGATGTGATGGTCTGGGTATAAAGATTTCGGAGTGATATTCCCAGAATCCTGTGATGAACATCTCCTCAAATGTTTGTTTAAAGCAGGCTGGGAGGTACTTGATTCGGGCGTGCCAAGCATATATTACTTCAATTGATGGGGTGGTACTCATATCGTACACCAGATCCTGGTTTCCTGTTACGAAGCCTGCTCCTGAGAAGTGAGGGTCCTTAATGTTCTTAAACGTCCTGAAAGTGATCAGCATTAATTCAAATATTTTCATACACATCTGGGCCATCACATCGGGATTATTGCGTAGCCTAATGCTCCAGTGACGGATTGTAGAAATCATGTAGTTCACCGTGGGGGGTCCTCGTGGAGGCGCTAGATAAATGTAATTTAACCATTTTGCACAGGCTTTGATGTCTCTGACGGCAATAGTGAATTCAGGCCAGGTGCGTCTTCGAAGAACTGGAATGTAACAAGGATTATATTTGATAAACAACGGCATATTATTCCAGGTTCGGACCATTTCAGGATATGTTTCCAAAAGCCTGATCCTCCAGGTGGGTTGATGGATGGACCCACGCCTAGCACTCTCCGGTTTATCATCTGGACCAAATTGTGTAGCAAATGTGGGAGGCTTGCCGCATCGTCGTTGAATTTCGGCGTTGTAATCGGCCAAAAGTATGCAGTACGGCACATATTGGTCATCATTGGTGCCGATCCATCTATGATGAGACATGCTTCTGAAATATTCTGACCGTATGACAGTGTCTTCTAGGTTCGCTAGCGATTGGATCTGAATGGCCACTCGTTCTTCGTGGGTGTTCGCTGTCCTTTCCAGTGTCTGAAGCCACTCGGGTGCTTCTACTTCCAAGGTGTCTAGTCCCTCTGAGGTGCGTTGCCCTCCTGGCATCGGCATAGGAACATACGGTTCTTCGTACGAATCATCTACCTCGATAGGGACCAACTCTTCTGGCTCTGGTTTTACTACTGGAGAAGGCTGCCTCTCATATGTCAGTAACCTCTTTTGTAATTCTGCCACCTGCTCAGTTAAGGCCTTTACTTCGTCTGAGGTAGAGGTTGATGGGGCACTCTTCGGTTGCTCTTCCTGTTCCTTAAGTCTGCTCCGCAGTGTGTCACGTTCTCTTTCCAAGTCATCATGGGCTTCTAGAAGATCTACATAACTTTCCAAAATGGTTTTCATCGTCTCCGAGGGAACTGCTTTGAACTGCTCTGGATCTATCTCGTGGGGTGAGCCTTCCATTGCTGCTTCCAGATTCTCTTCATTTTGTTTTTGCAGTCTCTTGTTCTCTTCAAGTGCTGTGGCCATATGTTTCCTGAGTAGCGCCAAGTTACGTCGGACTCGTAGATTATCGGCCTGGTATACTTCGAGCAAGGCTTCTAGTTGTTTGACGCCTGAATCCTTCGATGGTTGAGGTGCCTCTAATAGTGTTTGGTGAGCCTGCTCAAGCGTTGAATAACGTTGATTCACCTCCGCATTTTCTTCTTCAAGAATGGTAAATTGCCTTTGTAAGTTCTGGTGACTTATTGTCAGTTGTTGATACTGGTCGTTCAAAGCTCTGTACTCATTCTGAAGTTGATAGACACATTGATTTAAAGCTTGGAATATACTATGTACATTAAATGATGCAGGGAGGGGTGAAGATGCAGGGGGAATGGGGGCAGGAAAGGGAGTGGTGAATGATGTGGATGCAAGTGGAGATGTGGGAGGAGGGGGTATGGGAGATGGAGGTGGCTTGGGGGGAGGGAGTGGTGCAGTGGCAGGAGATGTTTCCATAGTGTCTAGTGTTTGAGTGACCGTGTAGATGGGGATCGTGGGTGGGGTGGATGTGACGTTAGTGAAGAGAGTGGTGAAAGTGGGCATGGTGACTCCCCCAAATTGAATTCCCGGAGAGAGTGGAATTCCCATTACAACTGTGGTGGTAGTGGATGTGGTGGTGGTAGTGTCATGTGGTGGAGTGAGTTGTGTAGTGAGGGGTGGGGAGGGTGGTGACAGTGGTGCTTCGTGATGTTCGTCTGTTTGCGTTGTATCTCCTGGTGCTGACACATTGATATGAATTTGTTTCCCGGATCTCATGGGGCGGGCGGGAACTCCTTTCTCAAATCGGTGAATGTAGGCCATTGCCTCATGAATGGCCTCATCCAATCCTACTGCATCTGCGTGTAGGTTGAGGGACTCGATGAACAGATCATCCACACCTTCCTCTGCTAGCATTTGGTTCATGAGTTTCTTGCCTGCTTCAAGTGACATTCTATGCTGTTCTTGAACTAGTTGCATGGTTCGGTATAGTCTTTTTATTTGTGCCGAATACGCGGGGGCACTTGCTAACTCTGAAAGTTCATCATACGCTTGTTCTTCGTAGGGTTCTTCCTCTTGTTCTGTCTCTTGTTCATCTACGTCGACTTCTACCACTTGCGGTCGGGTGGGGGCTGACGTTGTTGTATGGGTTTGTGGTTCTTAAGTTCGCTCGGTTTCCGCTTCGAGATTAGAGTCATAGATTAGCCTAGCCACTTCTTCATCAGTGAGATCATTGAGAGTAAAACCCTGGGGGAATTCCAAGTCCGATGGAACTGGTGGAAACACTAGATTGGGTCCCTCTGTACTTGGTCTTGGTAGCCGAATGGTGAATGGTCTGATGCGTCGTGTCTGGGGAGGGGTAATCTCTGGTGTAGTGGTGGCTCCTCTGGGTTGAGCGCAGGGTAATTGGACTCCCCCTCTCATCTTCTTTGATGGAGGACCTACAGCTGATAGCCTTCTCTGGAATTCTTGGACCCGAGACCATACGAGTGCCCGCTGAATAGGCACGTCATAGGCTAGACACCGATAGATTATCTTGGTCAGAGCACAACACTCGTGGAGCACATTTTTCTGCTTCTTGTTCCACCGTTGATGGGCTAGGTGGATCTGATCTATGATCCAATGTGGTACGTTGATAGGGAGGTTTTCTGCCTCTGCCAAATACAGGCTAAACCATATCTTCTTTGGGGGCATGGTGAATCTTTCCTGTGCGGGAAAAGCAAAATGTTGCATGATGGTCCGTAGGTGAAGAGCGATGGTCGGTGTCATTGCTACCATGTCCTTCAGCTTATTGAGATCTTTATGTTTCATTCTGCTTGGAACCATTGTTTCCTTTTCAGTAGGAATGTGCATACCATACATACCCAATGCTTCTCGTACAAGATTGAGGGTCAGTTTGAATCTTTTAAGTTCGTGACCCGGCAATAGTGAGGGTACCACAAAAGTGCTGTCACCTCCCTTGGCCCTGCTAGGAGTGATGGTACTGATAAGATAAGAACATCGTAAGAAATCTGGCTTCGGTAAGTGGGCTCTGAAATAACTGTCCAGGCCAGCTTTGGTCCATACTGAACGCATGACTTCGGCATTCTGATAGCTCTCGAATTCGCGTGTGAAAAAATGGTAGCGTCCCCATTTACCATTAAACTCCAATTCAGCTTCCCAAAAATAGGTTCCATCACCCAACGGTCCTGCAACATCACTGAACCAGTGCGCGTGTTTACCTACTTGAGAGGTGTGCCCCTGGGGAGGATCCTGAACTAGAAGTACATGCACAGCTTGAAGTTCTTGCGGTCTTTCAGTGAGCTGTGGTTCGAGGAGGAGTGTTTCTATATCCACAATCTGTGCGCTGGACCCGGCGTGAGAACTGGCACCTCCGGTTTCTGCCATGGCCCTGCTTGCTTGATGGTTCTGTGAGAATATAGAACCAGGTGTTAACATCGTAATGGACAGAATAAATCCGTTGTTGTCCCCGTTACAACATTAAGGTGAGGTAGATGATGAGTCAGTGGTTAGTAAGTGCACGATGACAGTGTGTGTAGTTAATGCCTGGATAGTCCTAGGAGCTAGATGGAAAGATGCACTATCTGACGAATGCAGTTAGTAAGTGGAGATGAATTCACAGATTGGGGTCAGGGGGTTTATTACAAGTCTTAGGTTGCCAAACGCCGTGAATGGCTTTTGGTCTTGGTTTTGGGGAGATTTGGGAGGGTTGCACGAGTAATTCTGCTGGGAGTTGTTGTGTCATTGGGACCCATTTACGAGTGAGTCTGTGCATGCTTCTAGGTGGTAGTGAGTTCGAGTGTATCAGACAAGAGTGAGCGGCGGGTGCTTGAGCGAGTGAACCTTGTCGTGTATGATGTGAATTGTGTGGGGATAGTTGAGCCCGCAAGCAAGCCTTAGGCACCCAAATATGTCTTGATTGTGGGTCATCCTTCATCGACTTCTTGGGTACCCAAATGGATTTCACTTTCTCCACAGAGGTTTTAGGAGTCCTCTTATTAGCATCAAGTCGTTGATTACTAATAGGAAGTTGAGACCGTTGTTGCGACTTAGTTATGGTCGGCGGCTCGTCTTTTCGCACCCACATTTGTTTCATCGGCTGAGTTGGTCTGCTTCGCGTGTTCTTTTGAGCTCTCACCTGGAGAGCCTTCAGTGATTGATCTGCCCTGAGTTGCTGCCTCCTTCTGGCCTTTGGAAAAGAAGGGAGTTTGGCATGTTCCACAGGTGGTTTAGTGCAACAGATTGGGCATTCCTTGCACAACTTTTGGACATCAGCTTCCATAGTTGGCCAATGTACTCCTAGTCTCCTTAGTGTTTGTAGGGTTCGTTGCTTTGAATAGTGTTGCTCTAACGCACCTACATGTGCTAATTGCAACCATTTAGCGTATTCATCCTCTTCCACACAACAGGCCAAGATCCCTTGATTTGTGTGCTTGTACATACTTCCAGCCATGATGTGATACTTTTGGGATTTTACTACCTCCCTATCCTGCGTGTTTATTACTGGGTGACTAGGCCCGTATGTCAATACTGGCACTAGTGGCTTAGCCCACTGTGGCACCACTTCCAAATTAAACAAGTAAGCATCAGGAAGGTCATCTGACACTCCTTGGGGGGCTTCTCCAGATGTGAGCCTAGAAAGATGATCAGCTCTCAAATGAGTCCTCCCTTTTCTTACCACAACCTCGAAATCATATTCCATCAGTAAGAGAAACCATCTTACTAACCTTCCTGTATTGCATGGCTTGTTCACTAGATATAACAATGCTTGATGGTCAGTAAAAAATTTAAACTTATTTGCAAGCAGATAATGTCTAAATTTCTTGACTGCATATACCATGCCTAATCCCTCTCTCTCTGTAGTGGTATAATTTCGTTCAGCTGCATTCAATTGTCTACTAGCATAGGCAATTGGAAGATCCATATTACCTTCACCAGTAGGTTGAGCAAGCACACACCCAATGGCATAATTGGATGCATCCACATGAACATGGAAAGGCTTATTCCAATCTGGTGTAGTCAAGATTGGTGCTGAACATAATCTTCGTTTAAGCTCCTGGAAGGAATTCTCACATTCATCCGTCCACTCAAAGTTAGTCAGAAGTCCGTACATGGGCTTTGCAATGACAGCATACATGTGAATGAACCGGCGGTAGTAACCACAATGCCCCATGAAAGCTTGTACTTCCTTGACATTCCTTGGCCTAGGTAGCTCTGCTATGGCTCTCACCTTCTCTTCATCAGTGGATATGCCATTCTTTGACACTATGTGTCCTAGAATCTTGCCTTGCCTGACCATGAAAACACATTTTTCTGGGTTTAGGCAGACTTGATATTCTCTACATTTGTCAAAGGTTTGTTTGAGTTCGGGAATATGGGTTTGCCTAATGTTGGAATGAGCACAAAGATCGTCAACATAGACTTCCAAATTCTTCCTCAGGAACTCCTTAAATACATGGCACATTAGTCTCTGGAAGGTAGCTGGAGCATTGGTAAGCCCAAATGGCATTACACGAAAGGCAAATATCCCCCACTCTGTGGCAAAAGCTGTCTTATGCTGATCTTCTGGAGCTATGGCTACTTGATTGTAGCCAGAAAATCCATCGAGGAAGCTGTACACTTCCTTGCCTGCTACTCTTTCTAAGAGATGTTCTGTGATGGGAAGCGGATAGTTATCTCGGATTGTGGCTGCATTGACCTTCTTTAAGTTAATGCATACACGCAGCTTTCCATTTTTCTTGGGCACCACTACAATGGGGGATACCCACTCAGTGTGCTCAATTTCATAGATAAATCCAGCTTCAACCAGTCTATCTATCTCCTCTTTGATCTTAGCAGCGTAATTATCGTTATATGTATAGGGCTTTTGCTTAGAGGGTTTGGCATCTGAAGTCATGGGGATGGTATGTGAGCATATGTCTGGGTCAACACCTTTTAAGTCCTTGTAACTCCAAGCGAATACATCTCTGTATTCTCTTAGCAAGGCTATTAACGCATGCTCTTCTTCCTCTGTTAGGTCATGACCTATGTATGTACATCTCTCCTCTCCTTCTTCTAGGGCCACTACTATTTTCTTGGTGGTTTCTTTGTTATCATAGGCCTCTCCTGATTGTGCTTCTCGTTTAGGCATTCTTATCATGACTCTCCTGTCGTCTATCTCATACTTCTTAAAATTTTTTGGGACTTCAAACAAAGATTCTTCCTCTTCTTGGGAGACTTCTCTCTTCTTTCGTTTCTTTCCTTCTTCCTTCGGGGTCACATGTGTTGCTAATCTTACGTCATTTGTAATCTCTCCATGCCTCTGGGGTTGGAATTCTACTTCATGGAAGTATTCTTCATCTGATGCAAATGGTGGGTCCATAATGATTGACTCTAGATCGGAGTCACTTGCATCCTCAAATGCATCAGGGCTAGGTTCACATTCTTCTAGAACTGCCTCTCCCATGATTGGCTCTATGGAGAAGACTGAAATGTCATAGCCATCCTCATCACAGTGAGGTGTCCATTGTTCCTCGTTGATGGCTACATCCATTGTTGCTAGGATTTCTGCCCAGCCGTGGGGTTCAAATTCTTCGTCAGGAAAGACTACAGGTGCATAGGCTGGGTCTTGAATGGGTCTATGTGTTTCGTTTGCACCCATTTCTCTGGCCTTTTCTCTCTTCTCTTCCTCTACTGCTACCTTGCACATCCATAAGTGAGTGTCTTCATGCATCCATGAGGATCCTGATCCTATGGAATGCACCGATTTCGTATCATCTTTGGCTCTATGGATGGGGTTCCATTGGATAGGAGGGACATCTCTATGAGAGTAATCCTTGAGATTGACTTTGGTCGTAACACCTAAGTGCTGCAAGTATAAAGAATTGGTTCCCCAATCCTGTACCACTTGCAACTGTCGCATAAAAGGTCGTCCCAAGATCATCTCATAGGCATGATTTTTGCTGAAGTCACATATGGCAAATGTGTGCTCAAACTCGACACCACAGGTGGTGAGAGTTATTCCTTCTAGCAATCCTCAGGGTCTCTCAATATGACCATCGGCCATCTGCAATTTCATTCTCGTTGGCCTGAGTGCTGGCTTGCCCCAACGCTTCCATAGGGAAGTGGTGGCAATTGCAACTCCTGCGCCTGAGTCCAAAATTGCCTTGGTGGTGTACTCTTGGTAAGTAATGGGAAGATAGGTGTTTCCTTCTTCACCTTCACACATATCTCCTATCTTATCCAAGGGTATCTCTGGCACTGTCCTATGTGATCCTTCCTGGGAACGAGGTTTGGCTATCTGGGGCACTTGATTGGCTACATGTTCCCACACTTCTGGTCTAACCTTGAGCAGCTCTTCCAAAGTGAGATTGCACTGTACCTTGGTGTTCTTCACTACCTCTGTGTTCCTAGGTATGACTGAATCTTCATTTCGTATTATGACTGTGGGGGTTCTCATACAAGTAGACTTGGCTTCCCATGGCCCCGTGAAGTGGGGTAATTCCTGTAGAGAGTTAGACTCAAAGTCTAATCTTTCTTGAGATTGGGTGCTCTCCTGCTCCCCATAAATGGAAGGAAGGTCTTGTGGGAATTGATCGTGTGTGTCATCCACCAGTTCAATGGGAGGAGGGACTTCACTTTCCTTAGCCCATTTGTCTTCTTGAATCTCGCGTAGGAATTCTGGTGTGAACCGATTCATAGAAGATGATGTGTCTGGCTCCGTAGAGTTAGGTACATAGGCTTCAGGCACATAGGCTCTCTGGGTAGGAAGACCTGCTCTTTCACTAACCTTGTTATGGTGTTGAGTGGCGAGTTCCTTTTGTGATTGTGCCCTTGGATTCTCTATTCTTTCTAGGGAGGGGGAATTGTCTGATTCGGTGGAATTGGGCATGTAAGCTTTTGATGGGGGATGGGTCATGTTTTTGCTTGCTTCATCTCTTTCTTGATTTTTTTCTTCCTTGGCAGATCTTGCAATTATGCCCTCTAACTTCTCTAGAAGTCCGTCCAAGTGTAATTGCGTCTTGGATGAGCCCGAGTAATTGAAAAGGTGACTGGCTTCAAACATAGTCTGAGCCAATGCGACCATTTTCGCGCAAAGCTTGGTTCTTTCTATCTCTAGGTCAGCTCTAGGGTAGCACTTGTCATGATCCGTGACATTGGGCCCTTCTTGGATTCTGGCCTGATATGCTTTAAGCATCATGTCTATGTCTTCAGGAGGAGGATCAGCTAATACTGATCTTGCCCTAGGGGGTGGTGAAATCGTATGAGGTGGATTGGGAGGTGGCGGGTCGGATGACGAGGGAAATGGTGGTGGTGGAGTCGTGTGAGAGGGAGTTTGAGATGTGAGTTCAGTTATCTTGGCTTTGGTTTCTCTTATGCTTTCCTCAAGTTCACTCATCTTTTTAGTCCATTGTCTTTTCATTCTTTCCCGACTATCTTTCCATGCTCTAGTCCTTTTCTTTGTCATGCTCTCGGTTTCACTAGCCTCTGGGTTCTTATCCTGGTTTACCCCTTGGTTCTTCTGCAATGCCTGAGCTCTAGTCACTACCTGTACTGGTGCAGTGGATGTCACACTTCCTGTGGAGTCTACCACCAACCCAATAACGTTAATAGGAGTGATTTTTGGCATATTATTAGGATTCTTAGGGCAATCTCGTAAGAGATGCTCCTTTCCACACTCTTGACAATAGCCCTGGATTGTTACTGACTGGGGTTGTGTGGGTGGAGGCAAGGGACAGTCACGAATGAGATGATCTCCTTGACATCTGTAGCATGGTCCTCTAGGGAATGGGGGTCTTACTTGTCTAGGTTGGGGTCTAGGGTTGGGGTTTGCATACATGACGTTGGTGTAATCTGATTCCCAACTAGGTTCATTTGGTTCTTCACTATAGTAAGACTCACCATGTTCAGGAGACTGCATATAGTAAGCCTGGGGACTATCAACATGTGTAGAATCGAAGCTATGGTCACTGGGATCACTCTCTGAAAGCAATGGCGTTACGGGGACTATAGCTCTATTCAGATTTTCTTCTGCAGCTGCATACTTTACAGGTATCAAGCTGGATGGAGCTAGAGGTTGTTGGGCTAACACAGGCTGAGGCCTTTGCTGGGCTTGGTATTGTGTTTGGTAGGTTTGTTGAGGCCTAGCATACTGTTGTGGTGGGTACTGGTTCTGATATCTGCCTTGTTGAGGGTATGGTTGAGGGTAGGTTTGCCTAACAGCTTGTTTATTGTATGGGAAGTCTTGTGCTGTGTGATTTGTGTATCTTCGTTCTATGGTGCAGTACTGGCTACTAGGATTTACTTGGGGTTGGGCCATAATGGGACATACATTCGCCATGTGGTCGCCACCACAAGTGTAGCATCTCTTCACAGGGGCAAACCTTGGGATCTGTTTACTAGTGACACCTAATTTCTGAACTACTTTCTCCGCAAGTTCCTCAATTGACGTGGATTGCGTGGAAGAGAGGTTAGAGGCACTATCCGAATCTTTGTATATCTTGGAAAGCTCTAATTCCTCCCCTAGGTTATCCTCAATGTCAATGCACATGCGTACACAATCTTCTATTGTCCTAGGGTCCTTCAAGTACACATACGATCTCAATTTGGTACTTAGCAATCCATCCAAGAATAAAGCCACTTGCTTAGCTGGTGTGGGTAGCTCCGAAACAGGGCATCTTTCTAAGTATTGCCTAAATCTTCTTCCTGCAAGTCTCACGGTCTCTTGAGGGGTTTGCTTGAAGCTGTGAATCAGTGAGGAGGTATTGTGTCTTATGCCACTCTAAGAGAACTCTATGATGAAAGCCTCTAGGAGTTGGTCTATGCTCCTGAACTGTCGCTCGTCCAATGGTTGGAACCATGTAAGTGCTGTGTTCCTAAGGGTTAGACCGAAGGCATTGTACTGCGTGAATAGATCCTCCACTTGTTCAGCTCTCAAGACTTGCTTGAACTCCGCCACATGATCATAGGGATCTCCTGTGCCATCAAAGTAATTATTCATGGACTTAACTAGCTGGGTTGGTCTCAGAGTTCTAGTGTGCTCTCTGGGTCGTGGTAGAGGGAACTCATCTGCGTTCCTTTGATTCCTGTGAGCTCTAAGTACCTCAGGCTCTACTCTATTTGTTTCCGTCCTCGTTCTCTCTCTGCCCCCTGAGTTGGCAAAGCTCACCTCTGGCCTATCTCTACTTCTGTCTCTTTGAGTTCCATGAGCTTGGGATGTTCCCGCTCCAGGGTGACCGTAGGACACATTTGATCTTGGTTGGGGGAAGATAACTTCACCTTTCCAAGTGTAAGCATGCCTATCATTTTCTGTCACCACGAAGATTCTCTCTGAGGCGTGATCTAAGTAGGTCACTCTACCTGGGCTATCAGGATCCTTAAACTCATAGATCATGATTGTTCCAATATCAAATGGCCGATCAGATTTATATCTCCAAAAGGCTTCTTCAGTTTCGCGGTTCAGAAGAAGATCTATGCTCTTATTATCTTGGGGAATCCACTCTGGTGTGATAATCCTCGTAAGAACAGATTTCCCTCGAGGGGTCCTTGGTTCTACCCCCATGTTTCCTTGCTCTAGGTCATCTAAGTCCGATTCTGGGACTACATTCCCAAATTCATCAGTCCTATCGGGATGACTGGTGACTACATATATTGTCCCTTCCTTGTCTAAGTACACTCCGTTTTCAAACTTGACAGCTGGGCGCTCTAGTCCAATGGAATGATCGGGATTCTTAATCTGTACCACAGACCTTCCTAGGCCGTCCTCATAGATGCTAGCACCCAATCGGTTGGTCCTAAGGTATTCTAACTGCGTTTTGTAAGGGCCTTCTACCCTATGCAAGTATGGCACTCCTGAACTGCCTGTAGGTCTCTCCACACCTTGAGACATCTCGGATTCACTAGTCTCGGAACTTGGGTAGTATGAGTGATGGCTCAACTGCTGGGCCCATGACCTAGCAGTGTGGTTGACACTAGCCTCTGAAGACCTAAGGCTCTGTCTATCCCTTACTAGATGTCGCCCTGATCTAAGGTTCATATGCCTAGTTAAGTAGCCCAATTTTTGCCCAGAGTACAACCTTGTTGCTGAGCAATTAGTCTCAGTCGCTTGATTCGTTTTTAGTGAGTTATTATGTTTATGATCTTGTCTGATATTGCGTCGTCAGGAATACTTGAGTGGTTTTTGTACATTAGTTTGGTCGTTTCATGTTGGGTTCTTTTCCTTTAAGGTCGTCGTTCATACACACAGGTTATCTCTTGACTTGAACTTGATTTCTTAGATAGTCCTTGATTTATCTCGTGCCTATCGTTGCCTGGAATTACTTTTAACACTACCCGCACTTAGCCTAAACTAAGAATTGACAGAGGGTGTTGCGGGTTTTCCAACCTTGAATTCCTTTCCTTGAGTTGTTGCCCTAGTGTGCCCAGGACGCGTGTTCCCAAGCTTGCACCTACTCTTGCTTTGCGTACCCTTCGATGCTCTCAAAGGACCTGTAAAAGGCCCAAGATTAGCTCAAGATTTAAATTCAAATGACAACCCCAAGCACTTCCATTCATGTAACTCAAACACCAATTAGCCCATTGGTTTTATGGAACTTAATTCTAGGGATCCCTGAATTGTGTTCCCCCTGGGTATGGTCAACTTCAAAATACCCTATCTGAAAATCAATGCATTATTCTTATAAAAAACAGTTGAGGGCGTGTAGTACATGCCACGAGCTTT
>CM035407.1:57381380-57433880 GCA_020310875.1 Ceratopteris richardii | reverse complement strand
TTTCTTTTAGTAGGCATATCTATGTGTGTGCGCAGGCAGTGTTGGAACTCTCTACCCCTGAGTTGTTAGCATTGATTCTCCCTCATATTGTATCCATTTGATGTAATTCTTGTCTCATTGGATAGCTATTAGAGTCTATTTTATGCTCACAAATTCTCTGGATCATTCTCTGAGTAATCTGGGAGCAACATTCATTTTAGTGAAGTTGTGTGATTGATATCTCTCTTAGTGTGTAGGCTCTGTTTGAAATATTTTGCTCTCTGTTGTAAGGGATGGTTCTCCTTCTCTATGTATCCATTTGCTATGATTTTGGTGTCATTGGGTAGCTATTAGAGTCCTCTAAAGTTGACCAAAGTTTGATATTCATTCTCTGTATAATCTCTGAGAAAAGCGTGCTGGAGTGAAGTGAGGTATCTGCTTGATTGGCAGTTGTGAGCATTCAACTAGCTCATGTTGTAGACATTGTTTCTCCTTGTGTAGGCATCCATTTGAAGTGAAAATTGGTTTGTTGGAAAGCTCTTGGTGTCTACTACAGGTCTACAAAAGCTCACTGGAGTTCTCTGCATATGCTCTGAGTAAGAGCATTTTTGGTGTGCAGAGGTCAAAGAAGGATACCTGTGGAGGTCATTCACGCTTCGTCGTTGCTTAGGGGTTGAGATACTTCCCCCATCAGTGGTATCAGAGCATTTGGGAATCTTGGAGGCATCACATACAAGCAAGAAGACCTCTTGGAGTTGGTGGTTGAAGATTTGCATCAACAAAAGCTTCTTGGAGGTAGCTCACATCAAGGGGGAGCTATTCTACTCAAATTTGCAAGAGCACAAGGTGTCCATCTAAGGAAAGCTTTGGATTGAGGTAACCTCAGAGCCTCATTTTCATTTTACACACATTGGAGCATTAGCAAAGGGCTAGGTCAAGTATCAAAGACTAGATATGGGAGACTTCAACACTCAAATTGAAAAGCTAGACAAAGGTAACTATCAACCATGGAGATTTAGGGTCTCC
Organism: Ceratopteris richardii; assembly: GCA_020310875.1. Taxonomy (NCBI): domain Eukaryota; kingdom Viridiplantae; phylum Streptophyta; class Polypodiopsida; order Polypodiales; family Pteridaceae; genus Ceratopteris; species Ceratopteris richardii. The sequence goes on along the minus strand of CM035407.1, from coordinate 57,432,875 downwards.
AACTATCTTATGGGCAAGGGCCTTTGGGGGTTGATTAGTGGAAGTGAACCAAGACCTAGGTTGGATGAGAATCCAACCAATGACCAGAGAAGGGCCTTTAGGGAATGGAATGAAAGAGACAAGAGGGTTATCTTTATTCTTTCCCAACACATTAGCAATAGCATGATCGGCCATATCCAAGACTTGGATTCAAGCATGAAGGTATGGGAGACACTTGAAAGGCTTTATTCAACAAGCACCAAAGCAAGGAAGATCCAACTCAAGAATGAGCTCAACAACCTTAGGAAGAGCTCAGGGAGTAGCATAAATGACTACATACTTAAGGTCAAGGAGTTATCAGATGCATTGGGATCCATTGGAAGCCACGTAGACGATGACGATCTTGTGGCTTATACTCTCAATGGTTTGAGAGATGATGAGAAGTGGAAACCCTTTACCACTTCAGTATATGTAAGGGATAATCTTCCCGATTTTGAGCAATTGGTTGCTCTCATGGTCACCGAAGAAATGAACATAGGTGGAAGTTCAACTAAAAGCAAGGATGCACAAGTTTTCTATGCAGGTAATCAAAGGGGCAAAGGAAGACAAGGACAAGGAAGGGGCAAAGGAAGGTTTGGAGGAAGGCAAGGCCACTCAAGCAATCAAGGACATGACCAAGGCACCTCATCACAAAGAGGGAGAGGAAGAACAAGAGGAAGAGGAGGACGACATCAACAAAATAGGAATCAAGATGGTGAAGGATGTTACATATGTGGCAAGTTTGGCCACTATGCTAGAGATTGCTACCAAGGAGGAAACCAAAGGAGCTATAATCAAGGTTCTTCATACAAAGGCCAAGGTAATTATGCTTCTACAAGTTCAGAAAATGACAATCTCTTGATGATGCACATGAATGGGAATTCAAGCAAAGTAGATAACACTTGGTATATTGATAGTGGATGTAGCAACCATATGAGTTGCAATGCTTCTTGGTTTACTAATCTACATGTTCCCAAAGGTAAAGGACATGTAGAAACAGGTGATGATATAGCCCATGAGATCTCCCATGTTGGAGATGTAGCTTTGGATGACAAGGAGGAAGGAAGATGTCTCAAGGATGTCTTGCATGTACCTACTATCACAAAGAACTTGGTGTCCGTTGGGCAAATGGTTGAAAGAGGCTATCAAGTAAAGTTCAACAAAGGTGGATGCTTTGTGGAGAACCCTAAGCAAGGTTACAAGGTCATAGCAAGAGGAAAGAAGCAAGGGAGACTCTTCACTTTGGAGGTAAATTCTCATTCCACTCAACATGTCTACTTCACATATGGAAACAAGAGGATTTCGGAGTTGGACTTGTGGCACAAGAGGATAGGTCACATCAACATACAAAGAATGAAGGAAATGCAATTCAAGAGGCTGGTTGAAGGTCTTCCCAACTTCCAAGGACAAGGTATGAAGCATTTATGTGAATCTTGTCAACTAGGGAAGCAAGCGAGACTTCCATTCAAGAAGAGTGGCTACATAAGCCAACATCCATTGGAGTTGATACATACAGATGTGTGGGGGCCAACCAAAGAGCAATCCATTGGAGGTAACAAGTACTTTGTCACTTTTATAGATGATTGCACAAGGATGGTTTGGGTTTATTTCATCAAAAACAAATCAGATGTGTTTACATGTTTCAAAGCATTCAAGGCAATGGTAGAGAAGGAAACAGGTACATATATCAAGAAGCTAAGGTCCGATGGAGGGGGAGAATATTTCTCAAATGAGTTTTCTGATTTTTTAATGGATCAAGGCATCAAGAGGCAAGTAACATGCAGGTACACCCCCCAACAAAATGGAGTAGCAGAGAGAAAAAATAGATACATTGCCGAGATCGCTAGAGCAATGCTTAATGAGATGAATGTACCTAACATGTTTTGGAGTGATGCAGCAAATACCGCCGTGTATCTTATGAATAGGGCTCCTACCTCAGGGATCCATGGCTTGACACCATATCAAGCCTATTATGGTAAGAAACCTGATCTTTCCCACTTGAAGATATTTGGATGTACTTGTTATGTACATGTGCCAAGTGAATTGAGGCACAAGCTACAACCAAAGGCAGAAAAGTGTGTGTTTCTAGGATATTCAAATGATCATAAAGGTTACAGGTGCTTCAACCCAAACACAAAGGACTTGAGGATATCAAGGGATGTAGCATTTGATGAGCTACTCCCTTGGTATAAGAAGTATGATTGTATGCAGGACTATGAAGAAGAAAAGCATGGACATGATGAAGAACAAATCGACCTAGAGCTAAGCGGCCCAAGGTGTTCCATCAATGAAGATAGTTCAATCATGAACTCACCATGGAGGGGGAGATCTTCATCAAGCTATGAAGCACAATCAATCAACAAAGGCAAAGCAACATTGGTGGAGTTGGATGAAGAAGGTAATGAAGTTGAAGATGATGAAGGACACATGATGGAGAAAGAAGCCATGTCAAAGAAAGAGATCAAGTTCCCAAGGCAAAGGAGGTTTATTCCTCCAAAAGGTGAAGAAAGGAAGTCTTCTAGAGTTAAGTATCCAACTCAAAGGTTTACTTATGATTCATACATGGCAACTCATTATGCATATATGAACAAAGTAGTAGAAGATCATGAGCCCGATTGCTATGAAGATGCAAGCAAGTACACCGAATGGAAAGAGGCAATGCAAGAAGAGATCGACGCACTTGAGGAGAATCAAACATGGACTCTAGTGCCCAAGAAGGATAACATGAAGGTAATAGGTAATAAGTGGGTGTATAAAGTAAAGAGGAATTCAGATGGATCTATTTCTAGGTTCAAAGCAAGATTGGTGGCCAAGGGTTTTGCACAAACATATGGAGTGGACTTTGAAGAGACATTCAGCCCCGTGGCAAAGATGATCACCATTAGGACACTCATTGCAATGGCTGCTAGCAAAGGATGGAAGCTTTTCCAATTGGATATCAAGAATGCCTTTCTCAATGGAGACTTGGAAGAAGAGGTATACATGGAGCAACCACTAGGTTTTGTTCATAAAGAGTTTCCACATCATGTTTGTAGGTTGAAGAAGGCACTTTATGGCCTAAAGCAAGCTCCAAGGGCTTGGAACCAAAGATTGGTGGACTATTTGATCAAATGTGGTTACAATCAATGCAAGGCGGATCCATCTCTCTTCATCAAACAAAGAGGAGAACTTGTAGTCTACATGTGCGTGTATGTAGATGATCTTATCATTACAGGTAATGATACAAAGGGCATTGAGGAGATCAAGGCAAAGCTTGGAAACGAGTTTAGGATCTCTGATCTTGGAGATCTTAGGTATTTTCTTGGCATTGAAGTTGTATACAAAGAAGAAGGTATTATGCTCATACAAAGGAAGTATATTCTAGACCTACTTGAGAGGTTTGGGATGCTACATTGCAAGCCTATTTCAAATCCCATGGAAGTTAATGTAAAGCTAAGCTCCATTGATGGAGAGCCATTAGAGGATGTAACCTTGTATCGATCTATTGTAGGATCTTTCAATTATGCCACAATAACTAGGCCCGACATAGCATATGGAGTTGGAGTGTTATCACAATTTATGCATAGTCCAAGGACTACACACTTGCAAGCTGCAAGAAGAATGTTACGATATCTCAAGGCCACTATAAATGAAGGATTTTTCTATTCATTTGATGATGATATGCAGGTCAAAGCTTATTCTGATGCTGATTGGGCCGGTTCGAAGGAGGATAGAAGAAGTACAAGTGGTTACCTAGTCATGCTAGGTAGCAAGATCATCTCATGGATTTCAAAGAAGCAACCCACGGTGGCATTATCTTCCACCGAGGCTGAGTATAGAGCTTTGGCTCAAGTCACATGTGAGATAATGTGGATTAAGAAGTTATTTATGGAGCTTAATTTGCAGGTTGACACATATCCAATTTTTTGTGACAATATGAGTAGCATTCATCTAGCATCGAATCCTGTCTATCATGCTAGAACCAAGCATATTGAAGTGCACTATCACTTCATAAGGGAAAAGGTGATATCGAAGGAAGTTTCAGTACATCATATTGGTACCAAGGACCAAGTTGCCGACATGTTTACAAAGGATTTGGATGGGATGAAGATTTCAAAATTCAAGCAATGCATCAACATGAAGGAGCTTGGATGAGGACGAAGAATTGAAGCTTGAGGGGGAGTGTTAAAAGTCAAGCTTCAAGCTACAAATTCGTGGGGAATCTTTTATGGACATGTGGAGCAATCAAAGGAAGCCAAAAGCCACAAGATTCCATCAAGAAAAGTCACTCAACCACTCCCCAAGTCATCTCAACTAATTCCTCCAAGTTAGGAGGCTGATTTGGAAAGGTAGTTCCTAGATTTTAGGGGCACACTTCTCACTATAAAAGGAGCATGTATCCCGACTTCTTTTGGGCCATCTTCTTGGAGTTTTAGCTCATGTAAAGTGAGCACTAAGTGCTGGAGTTGTGATAAGCAAGCCCCTTGCTTGCTTGTTTGTTTTCTTTTAGTAGGCATATCTATGTGTGTGCGCAGGCAGTGTTGGAACTCTCTACCCCTGAGTTGTTAGCATTGATTCTCCCTCATATTGTATCCATTTGATGTAATTCTTGTCTCATTGGATAGCTATTAGAGTCTATTTTATGCTCACAAATTCTCTGGATCATTCTCTGAGTAATCTGGGAGCAACATTCATTTTAGTGAAGTTGTGTGATTGATATCTCTCTTAGTGTGTAGGCTCTGTTTGAAATATTTTGCTCTCTGTTGTAAGGGCTGGTTCTCCTTCTCTATGTATCCATTTGCTATGATTTTGGTGTCATTGGGTAGCTATTAGAGTCCTCTAAAGTTGACCAAAGTTTGATATTCATTCTCTGTATAATCTCTGAGAAAAGCTTGCTGGAGTGAAGTGAGGTATCTGCTTGATTGGCAGTTGTGAGCATTCAACTAGCTCATGTTGTAGACATTGTTTCTCCTTGTGTAGGCATCCATTTGAAGTGAAATTTGGTTTGTTGGAAAGCTCTTGGTGTCTTCTACAGGTCTACAAAAGCTCACTGGAGTTCTCTGCATATGCTCTGAGTAAGAGCATTTTTGGTGTGCAGAGGTCAAAGAAGGATACCTGTGGAGGTCATTCACGCTTCGTCGTTGCTTAGGGGTTGAGATACTTCCCCCATCAACATATACATATACATATCCATATACATATGCATATGCATATGCATATGCATATACATATACATATACATATACATATACATATACATATACATATACATATACATATCCATATACATATACATATACATATCCATATACATATACATATACATATACATATACATATACATATACATATGCATATACATATGCATATACATATACATATACATATACATATCCATATACATATACATATGCATATGCATATACATATACATATCCATATACATATGCATATGCATATGCATATGCATATACATATGCATATGCATATACATATACATATACATATACATATGCATATGCATATACATATACATATACATATACATATACATATACATATACATATACATATACATATACATATACATATACATATACATATACATATACATATACATATACATATACATATACATATACATATACATATACATATACATATACATATACATATACATATACATATACATATACATATACATATACATATACATATACATATACATATACATATACATATACATATACATATACATATACATATACATAGACATATACATAGACATAGACATATACATAGACATATACATAGACATATACATAGACATATACATAGACATATACATATACATATACATATACATATACATATACATATACATATACATATACATATACATATACATATACATATACATATACATATACATATACATATACATATACATATACATATACATATACATATACATATACATATACATATACATATACATATACATATACATATACATATACATATACATATACATATACATATACATGTACATATACATATACATATACATATACATATACATATACATATACATATACATGTACATATACATATACATATACATATACATATACATATACATATACATACATATATGCATATACATATACATATACATGTAATAAAAGTGAAGTTTTTCGTGGGAAATCAATCATGGATATGTGGACCAATGAAAGAAAGCCAAAAGCCATGAGAATTAATCAAGAAAATGCAATCAACAATTCCTTAATTCATCTCAACTAAGTCTCCAATTCAAGAGGCTGATTGGGAAAGGTAGTTCTTAGTTTTTAGGGGTCAACTTCTCACTTTAAAAGTAGCATGCTTCCTGACTTATTTTGAGTCTTCTTCTTCAAGTTTTTGTTCATTTAGAGTAAGCAATAAATGGTGGACTTGTAATAAGAAAGCCTCTTGCTTAAGCTAGCCCCTTGATTGTTTGGTTGTTATCTTTGAGTAGGCATATCTATGTGTGTGTGCAGGGAATGTTGCAACTCTCCACCCTTGAGTTGTTAGCATTGGTTCTCCCTCATTATGTATATATCTAATGTAATCTTGAAAGCTCTTAGATTCTATTCATAGCATTCCAAGTCTTTGAAACATTCTTGGGTAATTTGTGAGAAGCCTACATTTTGGTCAAGTTGGGTGATTGATATGTCTCTTTGTGTGTAAGCTCTATTGGAACTATTTTGCTCTACATTGTAAGGGATGATTCTCCTTCTCTATATATCGAATTGCTATGATTTTGGTGTTTTTGGGTAGCCCTTAAATTGTTTTAAAGTTGAGATAAGTTTGAGATTCATTCTATGGTGAATCTATGAGAAAATCTTGCTAGAGTGGAGCGTCTATTTGACTAGTTACTAGCCATAAAAGCTGACAAGTTCTCTTCATATGCTTTCAGAAAGAGCATTTTTTGCTGTGAAGGGGTCAAAGAAGGATATCTATGGTGGTCATTCATGCTTCATTGGTGCGTAGGGGTTGAAATACTTCCATCAACAATGGTATAAGAGCATTTTGGCATTTTGGAGACATCCAGTACAAGCAACAAGAACTCATGGAGTTGGTTGTTGAAGATTTTCACCGATAAAAGCTTGCTAGAAGTAGCTCACATCAAGGGGTGATGGGGGAAGTATCTCAACCCCTAAGCAACGATGAAGCGTGAATGACCTCCACATGTATCCTTCTTTGACCTCTGCACACCAAAAATGCTCTTACTCAGAACTTATGCAGACAACTCGAGTGAGCTTGTGTAGACATGTAGTAGACACCAAGGGCTTTCCAAAAAATCAAATTTTACTTCAAATAGATGCTTACACAAAGAGAAACAATGTCTACAACATGAGCTAGTTGAATGCTCACAACTGCTAGTCAAGCAGAGACCTCACTTCACTCCAGCAACCTTTTCTCAGAGATTATACAGAGAATGAATCTCAAACTTGGGTCAAATTTAGAGCACTATAATAACTACCCAATGACACCAAAATCATAACACATGGATAAATAGAGAAGGAGAACCAGCCCTTACAACAGAGAGCAAAATATTTCCAACAGAGCCTACACACAAAGAGAGATATCAATCACACAACTTCACTAAAATGAATGTTTCTCCCAGACTACTTAGAGAATGCTCTAGAGACTTTGTAAGCATAAATTAAACTCTAATAGCTATCCAATGAGACAAGAACTACATCAAATGGATACAATATGAGGGAGAACTAATGATAACAACCCAGGGGTAGAGAGTTGCAACACTGCCTGCACACACACATAGATATGCCTACTAAAAGAAAACAAACAAGCAAGCAAGGGGCTAGCTTAAGCAATGGGCTTACTTATCACAACTCCAGCACTTAGTGCTCACTTTACATGAGCTAAAACTCCAAGAAGATGGCCCAAAAGAAGTCGGGATACATGCTCCTTTTATAGTGAGAAGTGTGCTCCTAAAATCTAGGAACTACCTTTCCAAATCAGCCTCCTAACTTGGAGGATTTAGTTCAGATGAATTGGGGAGTGGTTGAGTGACTTTTCTTGATGGAATCTCGTGGCTTTTGGCTTCCTTTGATTGCTCCACATGTCCATAAAAGATTCCCCACGAATTTGTAGCTTGAAGCTGGACTTTTAACACTCTCTCTCAAGCTTCAATTCTTCATCCTCAACCAAGCTCCTTCATGTTGATGCATTGATTGAATTTTGAAATATTCATTCCATCCAAAGCCTTTGTAAACATGTCAGAAACTTGGTCCTTGGTACCAATATGATGTACTAAAACTTCCTTGGATATCACCTTTTCCCTTATGAAGTGATAGTGCACTTCAATATGCTTGGTTCTAGCATGATAGACAGGATTCGATGCTAGATGAATGCTACTCATATTGTCACAAAAAATTGGATATGTGTCAACCTGCAAATTAAGCTCCATAAATAACTTCTTAATCCACATTAGCTCACATGTGACTTGCGCCAAAGATCTATACTCAGCCTTAGTGGAAGATAATGCCATGGTGGGTTGCTTCTTTGAAATCCATGAGATGATCTTGCTACCTAGCATGAATAGGTAACCACTTGTACTTCTTCTATCCTCCTTGGAACCGGCCCAATCCGCATCAGAATAAGATTTGACCTGTATATCATCATCAAATGAATAGAACAATCCTTCATTTATAGTGGCCTTGAGATATCGTAACATTCTTCTTGCAGCTTGCAAGTGTGTAGTCCTTGGACTATGCATAAATTGTGATAACACTCCAACTCCATATGCTCTGTCAGGCCTAGTTATTGTGGCATAATTGAAAGAGCCTACAATAGATTGATACAAAGTTACATCCTCTAATGGCTCTCCATCAATGGAGCTTAGCTTTACATTAACTTCCATGGGATTTGAAATAGGCTTGCAATGTAGCATCCCAAACCTCTCAAGTAGGTCTAGAATATACTTCCTTTGTATGAGCATAATACTTTCTTCTTTGTATACAACTTCAATGCCAAGAAAATACCTAAGATCTCCAAGATCAGATATCCTAAACTCCTTTCCAAGCTTTGCCTTGATCTCCTGAATGCCCTTTGTATCATTACCTGTAATGATAAGATCATCTACATACACACACATGTAGACTACAAGTTCTCCTCTTTGTTTGATGAAGAGAGATGGATCCGCCTTGCATTGATTGTAACCACATTTGATCAAATAGTCCACCAATCCTTGGTTCCAAGCCCTTGGAGCTTGCTTTAGGCCATAAAGTGCCTTCTTCAACCTACAGACATGATGTGGAAACTATTTATGAACAAAACCTAGTGGTTGCTCCATGTATACCTCTTCTTCCAAGTCTCCATTGAGAAAGGCATTCTTGATATCCAATTGGAAAAGCTTCGATCCTTTGCTAGCAGCCATTGCAATGAGTTTCCTAATGGTGCTCATCTTTTCCACGGGGCTGAATGTCTCCTTAAAGTCCACTCCATAGGTTTGTGCAAAACCCTTGGCCACCAATCTTGCTTTGAACCTTGAAATAGATCCATCTGAATTCCTCTTTACTTTATACACCCACTTATTACCTATTACCTTGATGTTCTCCTTCTTGGGGACTAGAGTCCATGTTTGATTTTCCTCAAGTGCGTTGATCTCTTCTTGCATTGCCTCTTTCCATTCGGTGTACCTGCTTGCATCTTCATAGCAATCGGGATCATGATCTTCTACTACTTTGTTCATATATGCATAATGCGTTGCCATGTATGAATCATAAGTAAACCTTTGAGTTGGATACTTAACTCTAGAAGAGTGCCTTTCTTCACCTTTTGGAGGAATAAACCTCCTTTGCCTTGGGAACTTGATCTCTTTCTTTGACGTGGCTTCTTTCTCCATCATGTGTCCTTCCTCATCTTCAACTTCATTACCTTCTTCCTCCAACTCCACCAATGTTGCTTTGCCTTTGTTGATTGATTGTGCTTCATAGATTGATGAAGATCTCCCCCTCCATGGTGAGTACATGCTTGAACTATCTTCATTGATGGAACACCTTGGGCCGCTTAGCTCTAGGTCGATTTGTTCTTCATCATGTCCATGCTTTTCTTCTTCATAGTCGTGCATACAATCATACTTCTTATACCAAGGGTGCCCTATTCATTAGATACACGGCGGTATTTGCTGCATCACTCCAAAACATGTTAGGTACATTCATCTCATTAAGCATTGCTCTAGCGATCTCGGCAATGTATCTATTCTTTCTCTCTGCTACTCCATTTTGTTGGGGTGTGTACCTGCATGTTACTTGCCTCTTGATGCCTTGATCCATTAAAAAATCATAAAACTCATTGGAGAAATATTCTCCCCCTCCATCGGACCTTAGCTTCTTGATATATGTACCTGTTTCCTTCTCTACCATTGCCTTGAATGCTTTGAAACATGTAAACACATCTGATTTGTTTTTGATGAAATAAACCCAAACCATCCTTGTGCAATCATCTATAAAAGTGACAAAGTATTTGTTACCTCCAATGGATTGCTCTTTGGTTGGCCCCCACACATCTGTATGTATCAACTCCAATGGATGTTGGCTTATGTAGCCACTCTTCTTGAATGGAAGTCTCGCTTGCTTCCCTAGTTGACAAGATTCACATAAATGCTTCATACCTTGTCCTTGGAAGTTGGGAAGACCTTCAACCAGCCTCTTGAATTGCATTTCCTTCATTCTTTGTATGTTGATGTGACCTATCCTCTTGTGCCACAAGTCCAACTCCGAAATCCTCTTGTTTCCATATGTGAAGTAGACATGTTGAGTGGAATGAGATTTTACCTCCAAAGTGAAGAGTCTCCCTTGCTTCTTTCCTCTTGCTATGACCTTGTAACCTTGCTTAGGGTTCTCCACAAAGCATCCACCTTTGTTGAACCTTACTTGATAGCCTCTTTCAACCATTTTCCCAACGGACACAGAGTTCTTTGTGATAGTAGGTACATGCAAGACATCCTTGAGACATCTTCCTTCCTCCTTGTCATCCAAAGCTACATCTCCAACATGGGAGATCTCATGGGCTGTATCATCACGTGTTTCTACATGTCCTTTACCTTTGGGAACATGTAGATTAGTAAACCAAGAAGCATTGCAACTCATATGGTTGCTACATCCACTATCAATATACCAAGTGTTATCTACTTTGCTTGAATTCCCATTCATGTGCATCATCAAGAGATTGTCATTTTCTAAACTTGTAGAAGCATAATTACCTTGGCCTTTGTATGAAGAACCTTGATTATTGTTGAAGAAACACTCACGAATTTGACAGACAAACAGAGAAAAAGAAAAAGGAAAAGAGAAGCAGAATCAGAGAAAATCAAAAGCCTTAGTGGAGGGACAAATCCACGACCGTTATGTACAGTACAGAATCTCCCAGGATCAGAGTCCGTTACCCCAAATCAAACTGTACAAAAGGAGAACGTGCAAAGGAATAATAGAAGGGAAGTGCGAACAAGAACGTGCTTAAGAAGATTGCACAGTATAAATAAGAGCACATGTAGAAGAAGAAAAAGAGAGAGAGGAGAATAGAGAATAGAGAGAGAACAAATATAGCAGATGCGCAGAGACGCAGAGATACAGATAGAAGACGCCATAGATCGCGTATGTAGAAGAAGACGCCAGAGATCGCGTATGTATAGATGAATAACAGAAGCATGAGATATCGGGTATTCATCTGAGAGAGATGGTAATAAGAAACTACTCAGTATAGGAGAGTTTCTGTAGCTTGAGCAAGAAGAGGCCAAGCTCACTTGTACACATCTTCTCTAATAGAAAACACATGTTCATGTGGATGTTTGTGCGTACTGTTTGTATGCGGAAGAAACAGAGTATGTCTTTAAAGTTAGTTAACAGTTAACGTTTTCTCAGTAAACGCATTTTCGGTCAGTTGCAATTCTTACTGTAAACGTGTTTTTCCGGTAGAAGAACGAAGTAGATCTCGCAGAATAATGCGAAGTTTTGTGTGAGAGATAGCTCATTTTGTAGCTAGACATCTCTACTTTTAGTTGATCAAGCTTTCCGGTGGGAAAGATATCCACACACAGTACAAAGTCTGACCGGAAAGAGGCCATCTGAACTAGAGGAGTTTTTTTCTTAAACTTCAGAAAGAGTTCAGTAAGTTAAGGAAGCTTTGCGTCACTTCCTTACTTCATGTATGTTCGCTTGAAGTAATCATAAACAGAATTGAAGTTCATTCCGGTACAATTCCGGTACGATTACGGTGTCAGTCCAGTGACAGTCCAGTGACAGTCCAGTGACAGTCCAGTGAAGTTTCGGTGAAATTTTTCCAGTGAATTTAGAGCGTAGTCTTATATGTTGAGGGCTAGACTTCGCTAAGCTATTGATTGATTACAGAGGTGTTCTGAATCACTCTAGCTTAGTTCCTTTTCGGCGTGGCGGTTTCCGCAAGGCTCAGCCTTCGTCGCACCGTCAAGGAGTGGTATCAGAGTAAAGGAAGTATACCACATTTCCGCAACAATTATAGCTCCTTTGGTTTCCTCCTTGGTAGCAATCTCTAGCATAGTGGCCAAACTTGCCACATATGTAACATCCTTTGCCATCTTGATTCCTGTTTTGTTGATGTCGTCCTCCTCTTCCTCTTGTTTTTCCTCTCCCTCTTTGTGATGAGGTGCCTTGGTCATGTCCTTGATTGCTTGAGTGGCCTTGCCTTCCTCCAAACCTTCCTTTGCCCCTTCCTTGTCCTAGTCTTCCTTTGCCCCTTTGATTACCTGCATAGAAAACTTGTGCATCCTTGCTTTTAGTTGAACTTCCACCTATGTTCATTTCTTCGGTGACCATGAGAGCAACCAATTGCTCAAAATCGGGAAGATTATCCCTTACATAAACTGAAGTGGTAAAGGGTTTCTACTTCTCATCATCTCTCAAACCATTGAGAGTATAAGCCACAAGATCGTCATCGTCTACGTGGCTTCCAATGGATCCCAATGCATCTGATAACTCCTTGACCTTAAGTATGTAGTCATTTATGCTACTCCCTAAGCTCTTCCTAAGGTTGTTGAGCTCATTCTTGAGTTGGATCTTCCTTGCTTTGGTGCTTGTTGAATAAAGCCTTTCAAGTGTCTCCCATACCTTCATGCTTGAATCCAAGTCTTGGATATGGCCGATCATGCTATTGCTAATGTGTTGGGAAAGAATAAAGATAAGACTCTTGTCTCTTTCATTCCATTCCCTAAAGGACCTTCTCTGGTCATTGGTTGGATTGTCATCCAACCTAGGTCTTGGTTCACTTCCACTAATCAACCGCCAAAGGCCCTTTCCCATAAGATAGTTGGAGACCCTAAATCTCCATGGTTGATAGTTCCCTTTGTCTAGCTTTTCAATTTGAGTGTTGAAGTCTCCCATATCTAGTCTTTGATACTTGACCTAGCCCTTGGCTAATGCTCCAATGTGTGTAAAATGAAAATGAGGCTTTGAGGTTACCTCAATCCAAAGCTTTCCTTAGATGGACACCTTGTGCTCTTGAAACTTTGAGTAGAATAGCTCCCCCTTGATGTGAGCTACCTCCAAGACGCTTTTCTTGATGCAAATCTTCAAACACCAACTCCAAGAGGTCTTCTTGCTTGTATGTGATACCTCCAAGATGCCCAAATGCTCTGATACCACTGATGGGGGAAGTATCTCAACCCCTAAGCAACGATGAAGCACGAATGACCTCCACAAGTATCCTTCTTTGACCTCTGCACACCAAAAATGCTCTTACTCAGAGCTTATGTAGACAACTCCAATGAGCTTTTCTAGACTTGTATTAGACACCAAGGGCTTTCCAACAAATCAAATTTTACTTCAAATGGATGCTTACACAAAGAGAAACAATGTCTACAACATGAGCTAGTTGAATGCTCACAACTGCTAGTCAAGCAGAGACCTCACTTCACTCCAGCAACCTTTTCTCAGAGATTATACAGAGAATGAATCGCAAACTTTGGTCAACTTTAAAGCACTCTAATAGCTACCCAATGACACCAAAATCATAGCAAATGGATAAATAGAGAAGGAGAAACAACCCTTACAACAGGGAGCACAATATTTCCAACAGAGCCTACACACAGAGAGAGATATCAATCACAAAACTTCACTAAAATGAATGTTTCTCCCAGACTACTGAAAGAATGCTCCAGAGACTTTGTAAGCATAAAATAGACTCTAATATCTATCCAATGAGATAAGAATTACATCAAATGGATACAATATGAGGGAGACCCAATGCTAACAACTCAGGGGTAGAGAGTTGCAACACTGCCTGCTTACACACATAAATATGCCTACTAAAAGAAAACAAACAAGCAAGCAAGGGGCTTGCTTATCACAACTCCAACACTTAGTGCTCACTTTGCATGAGCTAAAAATCCAAGAAGATGGCCCAAAAGAAGTCGGGATACATGCTCCTTTTATAGTGAGAAGTGTGCCCCTAAAATCTAGGAACTACCTTTCCAAATCAGCCTCCTAACTTGGAGGATTTAGTTGAGATGAATTGGGGAGTGGTTGAGTGACTTTTCTTGATGGAATCTCGTGGCTTTTGGTTTCCTTTTATTGCTTCACATGTCCATAAAAGATTCCCTACGAATTTGTAGCTTGAAGCTTGACTTTTAACACTCCCCCTCAAGCTTCAATTCTTCATCCTCATCCAAGCTCCTTCATGTTGATGCATTGCTTGAATTTTGAAATATTCATTCCATCCAAAGCCTTTGTAAACATGTCGGCAACTTGGTCCTTGGTACCAATATGATGTAGTGAAACTTCCTTGGATATCACCTTTTCCCTTATGAAGTGATAGTGCACTTCAATATGCTTGGTTTTAGCATGATAGACACGATTCGATGCTAGATGAATGCTACTCATATTTTCACAAAAGATATGTGTCAACCTGCAAATTAAGCTCCATAAATAACTTCTAAATCCACATTAGCTCACATGTGACTTGCACCAAAGCTCTATACTCAGCCTCGGTGGAAGATAATGCCACCGTGGGTTGCTTCTTTGAAATCCATAAGATGATCTTGCTACCTAGCATGACTAGGTAACCACTTGTACTTCTTCTATCCTCCTTGGAACCGGCCCAATCCGCATCAGAATAAGCTTTGACCTGCATATTATCATCAAATTAATAGAACAATCCTTCATTTATAGTGGCCTTGAGATATCGTAACATTCTTCTTGTAGCTTGCAAGTGTGTAGTCCTTGGACTATGCATAAATTGTGATAACACTCCAACTCCATATGCTATGTCAGACCTAGTTATTGTGGCATAATTGAAAGAGCCTACAATAGATCGATACAAAGTTACATCCTCTAATGGCTCTCCATCAATGGAGCTTAGCTTTACATTAACTTCCATGGGATTTGAAATAGGCTTGCAATGTAGCATCCCAAACCTCTCAAGTAAGTCTAGAATATACTTCCTTTGTATGAGCATAATACCTTCTTCTTTGTATACAGCATCAATGCCAAGAAAATACCCAAGAACTTTAAGATCAGATATCCTAAACTCCTTTCCAAGCTTTGCCTTGATCTCCTGAATGCCCTTTGTATCATTACCTGTAATGATAAGATCATCTACATACACACACATGTAGACTACAAGTTCTCCTCTTTGTTTGATGAAGAGAGATGGATCCGCCTTGCATTTATTGTAACCACATTTGATCAAATAGTCCACCAATCTTTGGTTCCAAGCCCCTTGGAGCTTGCTTTAGGCCATAAAGTGCCTTCTTCGACCTACAAACATGATGTGGAAACTCTTTATGAACAAAACCTAGTGGTCACTCCATGATTACCTCTTCTTCCAAGTCTCCATTGAGAAAGGCATTCTTGATATCCAATTGGAAAAGCTTCGATCCTTTGCTAGCAGCCATTGCAATGAGTGTCCTAATGGTGCTCATCTTTGCCACGGGGCTCAATGTCTCTTCAAAGTCCACTCCATAGGTTTGTGCAAAACCCTTGGCCACCAATCTTGCTTTGAACCTAGAAATAGATCCATCTGAATTCCTCTTTACTTTATACACCCACTTATTACCTATTACCTTCATGTTCTCCTTCTTGGGCACTAGAGTCCATGTTTGATTTTCCTCAAGTGCGTCGATCTCTTCTTGCATTGCCTCTTTCCATTCAGTGTACATGCTTGCATCTTCATAGCAATCGGGCTCATGATCTTCTACTACTTTGTTCATATATGCATAATGTGTTGCCATGTATGAATCATAAGTAAACCTTTTAGTTGGATACTTAACTCTAGAAGACTTCCTTTCTTCACCTTTTGGAGGAATAAACCTCCTTTGCCTTGGGAACTTGATCTCTTTCTTTGATGTGGCTTCTTTCTCCATCATGTGTCCATCATCTTCAACTTCATTACCTTCTTCCTCCAACTCCACCAATGTTGCTTTGCCTTTGTTGATTGATTGTGCTTCATAGATTGATGAAGATCTCCCCCTCCATGGTGAGTTCATGCTTGAACTATCTTCATTGATGGAACACCTTGGGCCGCTTAGCTCTAGGTCAATTTGTTCTTCATCATGTCCATGCTTTTCTTATTCATAGTCCTGCATACAATCATACTTCTTATACCAAGCGAGTAGCTCATCAAATGATACATCCCTTGATATCCTCAATTCCTTTGTGTTTGGGTTGAAGCACGTGTAACCTTTATGATCATTTGAATATCCTAGAATGACACACTTTTCCGCATTTGGTTGTAGCTTGTGCCTCAATTCACTTGGCACATGTACATAACAAGTACATCCAAATATCTTCAAGTGGGAAAGATCAGGTTTCTTACCATAATAGGCTTGATATGGTGTCAAGCCATGGATCCCTGAGGTAGGAGCCCTATTCATTAGATACACGGCGGTATTTGCTGCATCACTCCAAAACATGTTAGGTACATTCACCTCATTAAGCATTGCTCTAGCGATCTCGAAAATGTATCTATTCTTTCTCTCTGCTACTCCATTTTTTTGGGGTGTGTACCTGCATGTTACTTGCCTCTTGATGCCTTGATCCATTAAAAAATCAGAAAACTCGTTGGAGAAATATTCTCCCCCTCCATCGGACCTTAGCTTCTTGATATATGTACCTGTTTCCTTCTCTACCATTGCCTTGAATGCTTTGAAACATGTAAACACATCTGATTTGTTTTTGATGAAATAAACCCAAACCATCCTTGTGCAATCATCTATAAAAGTGACAAAGTATTTGTTACCTCCAATGGATTGCTCTTTGGTTGGCCCCCACACATCTGTATGTATCAACTCCAATGGATGTTGGCTTATGTAGCCACTCTTCTTGAATGGAAGTCTCGCTTGTTTCCCTAGTTGACAAGATTCACATAAATGTTTCATACCTTGTCCTTGGAAGTTGGGAAGACCTTCAACCAGCCTCTTGAATTGCATTTCCTTCATTCTTTGTATGTTGATGTGACCTATCCTCTTGTGCCACAAGTCCAACTCTGAAATCCTCTTGTTTCCATATGTGAAGTAGACATGTTGAGTGGAATGAGAATTTACCTCCAAAGTGGAGAGTCTCCCTTGCTTCTTTCCTCTTGCTATGACCTTGTAACCTTGCTTAGGGTTCTCCACAAAGCATCCACCTTTGTTGAACCTTACTTGATAGCCTCTTTCAACCATTTTCCCAACGGACACAGAGTTCTTTGTGATAGTAGGTACATGCAAGACATCCTTGAGACATCTTCCTTCCTCCTTGTCATCCAAAGCTACATCTCCAACATGGAAGATCTCATGGGCTGTATCATCACCTATTTCTACATGTCCTTTACCTTTGGGAACATGTAGATTAGTAAACCAAGAAGCATTGCAACTCATATGGTTGCTACATCCACTATCAATATACCAAGTGCTATCTACTTTGCTTGAATTCCCATTCATGTGCAGCATATCAAGAGATTGTCATTTTCTGAACTTGTAGAAGCATAATTACCTTGGCCTTTGTATGAAGAACCTTGATTATAGCTCCTTTGGTTTCCTCCTTGGTAGCAATCTCTAGCATAGTGGCCAAACTTGCCACATATGTAACATCTTTCGCCATCTTGATTCCTGTTTTGTTGATGTCATCCTCCTCTTCCTCTTGTTCTTCCTCTCCCTCTTTGTGATGAGGTGCCTTGGTCATGTCCTTGATTGCTTGAGTGGCCTTGCCTTCCTCCAAACCTTCCTTTGCCCCTTCCTTGTCCTCGTCTTCCTTTGCCCCTTTGATTACCTGAATAGAAAACTTGTGCATCCTTGCTTTTAGTTGAACTTCCACCTATGTTCATTTCTTCGGTGAACATGAGAGCAACCAATTGCTCAAAATCGGGAAGATTATCCCTTACATAAACTGAAGTGGTAAAGGGTTTCCACTTCTCATCATCTCTCAAAGCATTGAGAGTATAAGCCACAAGATCGTCATCCTCTACGTGGCTTCCAATGGATCCCAATGCATCTGATAACTCCTTGACCTTAAGTATGTAGTCATTTATGCTACTCCCTGAGCCCTTCCTAAGGTTTTTGAGTTCATTCTTGAGTTTTATCTTCCTTGCTTTGGTGCTTGTTGAATAAAGCCTTTCAAGTGTCTCCCATACCTTCATGCTTGAATCCAAGTCTTGGATATGGCCGATCATGCTATTGCTAATGTGTTGGGAAAGAATAAAGATAAGCCTCTTGTCCCTTTTGTTGCTCTAGCACAATGGTGAGAACCACGTTAAGAAGCTCCACCTCCTTAATGTCAATCCGCGGAAGAGATAGGAGTGATATGAAGATCGTGAATGTGAGATGAAGTGAGAGTGAAGGTGAGAAGCACAAAGATGCACACACACATACACACACACAATGAAGAGACATGCAAGACACAATGGAAGGTGAGAAATCAACTCTATTACTCAAGAACACTCTTACAAGCTCAAACTAGCTCTAAGCTCACACTAACCAAAATGAACCAACCTAAAAATGAGCTCTCTAGCTCTTTTTATAGTTTCTAGACTAGTTTTGACCGGTTTCACATCTAGTGACCGGCATAGTTAAAAAATAGGTCCTAGAGGCTATTTGGAAGGGTAAACGATGTCTAAAAATAACGAAAATTGGTACGCGCATTCTACCTAAGCTCCTCAAGCTCGAGGACTCCTCGGCTTGCACAAAATGGAGCTATGAATTACAAAATGAGGTTTTGTCTATATTACATATGTTACAAGAGTGATGAAGATCACTGTTGGATGTTTGAAGAGATAATAAAAACAAAATAATCCGACTGGCTCCCTGCTCCGTCTTTACATGCTTCCACGTCGTCTGTGCCTCTGACTGCTTCCAACACCCCCCTCCCTCTCGCTTCTGTCGTCCCTGACAGAACCTTGTTGTGCGGTCTGCCGGATGTAGTTTTGTAGGAGGTCGTGAGCGAGGGTGTGCTCAGATACTCGAATGCCTCGGGCCAGATCAGCCTCGAGTTTCTCCCAGTCTATCGGTTGCGGTTCGTCGGGTGGCGGGAGTTGATAATGCGTGGAATACACCAACTGTTCGCAGGCAAATAAGTGCAATAAGTGGGTCGGCCTGCTGATGAACACTTCAGAGTGGTATTCCCAAAATCCGGTGGTGAACATCTCTTCAAAGGTTTGTTTGTAACATGCCGGTAGATATTTGATCCTGCAGTGCCAGGCATAACACACCCGTAGCGATGGCGTTGTGCTCATATCATAGACTAAATCAAAGTTGCCATGCTCAAAGCCCGGGGTGTTAACATGGGGAGCCTTGATACGTCGGAAGACTTTAAAGACCATCTGCATCATGTCAAAGATTTTGACAGTCATGTGCACGGCAATATCATCCATGTGTTTTAATCGAGGGAGCCAGTGGCGGATCGTCGCCATCATGTAGCCTACTGTGGGTAACTCGATTGGTGGCTTGAAGTAGGGATAGTTCAACCAGTCTTGGCACTGCTTATTGTTTTGTACCTTAATAGCGAATGCAGTCCAAGAGCGGCGTCGTGGTACTGGTCCCCAGCACGGATTAAATTTTAAATGAAGCGGCGCGTTTACCCACGTGCTCATCATCTCTGGATAATTTTGCAGTAAATCTTTGCGCCAGTCTGGTTGAAGGATTTCACCTCTCTGCGCCCTTGGTGGCAAGTCCTCTGGCTCGAATTGAGTGGCATGCGTTGGTTTCATGCCGGTTTCTTTCTCTATGGTTAACTGATATTCTGCCATTAACATGAAGTATGGTTTATACTGAAGCTCATGCCCGGATATGTATCGTCGCGGGGCCATTTGAGCAAAGAATGGTGATTGTAAAATTTTCTCTTCAATTATGGCCATGGCATGTAGCTGTGCCTCTACTCTGGCCGAGTGTGTCGTTCCGAGTTCTTCTACTGTCTTCATCCACGCGGGGGTAGGTAATTCGTAGGTCATCTGGCCTTCGGCCGTGACACGTCCGCCTGGGATGGGTATCGGTTCATAAGCCTCTTCGAAGGTTTCCTCCACCGGGATAGTGACGGTTTCTTCCTCAGCTGGTAGCTCAGGTGGGGAGTCTGGCCTTGGTGGTGCTTCATAGATGGCAATCCTAGATTCAAGATTTGTTACCTGGGCCCGGAGTGCGTTGAGTTCCTCTAAAACTTCAGGGGCAGGGTCCACAGGCGCTGGTAATTCCGCTGCTACTGGTACCTGTTGTGTTGCTGGTTCTCTGAGTCGTAGCAGTTTGTGATCTTCCTTTAACTTTTGATGTTCTTCGTTCATACGATCATAGTCCTCGAGCAATCTGACATGGTCGTCTAGCAGCATCCGCATCGACTCGGATGGGATTGCCTTGAATCTGCTCGGACTTAGTGGCTGTTCTGGATGATCTAAAGCCGCTTCCAAGTTCTCTCTGTTCTGCTCTTGGAGTCTCTGGTTCTCCTCTTTTGCTGCGGCTAAGTGTCTTCTTAGTAAGCCCATATTTCTAGTGAGCGTTGCATTGCGGACAGTCTGGGCTCTAAGTAGGTTGTCCAAATCCGCAGTGGCCTCTTTGCTTTTTTCCTCACTTTCTATTTCTAACTTGTGATAAGCCTCTTGTAACTCTTGGTATCGACTGTTCAGTGAGGCGTTCTCAATTGATAACAAATTAAGCTGCGTTTGTAGTTCATTCGTTGTCTTCTGCAGCTGTTGATAGTTGGTGCCGAGTGATGCAAACTCATCGCGGACTTGCGTCATGCATGCGAACATGTGTTGAAATGCGGTGTCTATGGTGGGCGATAGTAGTAGTGAAGTGCTAAATGAGGATGCAGTGGTAGTAGATGCAGTGGAAATGGGGAGCGGGGTTGGGACTGTGGATGCAGTGGTGATTGTGGAAAATTGTGAAGTGCCTAAATATGAGGGTGCTGTGAGTGGAGTGGGTGGTGGTGAGGTGGGTGGTGATATGTCCATGCCATTGGACGTGTTTAATGTTGTGACTGTGAAAAGTGGTGTGATTGTGGGTGGTTGTGCAGGTGTGAAGACGGGATTTACAAATGTAGAGTAAGTTATAGGGGGAATAGTTGGAGCAGCTTGGTGAAACCGGGAAATAGGGGTTATGGTAGGTTGGGGAGGTGAGACTGGTGAGAAGGTTAGTGGGGTTAGGAAGGGGAATGGGGGTCTTAGAGGTGGGGGAAACGCTGGGAAGGATGAAGGGGTGAAGGGGTTAACATAGGGATGCAGAGGGTTGGGTGTGGGCCTGGTGGTATGAATGGGTAAGGAAGAGGTTGGGGCTATATTGCTTTGTACAGGTGTGGATGTGGGGAAAGCAGGTGGGTGTGCGGGTGATACAGGATGGGTTGGTGAAAGATGAGGTGAAAGAGGAGTCGAAGGGGTGGAGGTTATTTCGAGGATTGTAGTGGTATGTACAATGGTGGTACGGGTTGGCGAATCTACAAGAATGGTTTCTGCGGTTACTGAATGTTCGGGGTCGAGACGTGCCTCCCTGGCTTGTGCTGAAGATTGGGCTCCTGTTGGTACACGAATATACTCCCCAGGTTTTGAGAGTAGTCGCACTCGGCGGGGATCAAACTGTGGTAGTTGCTTTCTTTGTAAAAACCTGAGTGCTTCATGGGAGCCTACTGATTTGACTAACTCCCTGAACCCTCTGATGTATGCGTCTTCGAATCCTCCGGAGATGAGTTCCTGTTCAATTAATGCCTGGCTCTCCTCTTCAGTTAACTTCTTCCGGGCCCAGACTTTCTCCATGGTACGATATAATTTCTTTATGGCCAGCGTGTACGCTGCGGCTTCGAAAGTCTCTTCTTCATATGTGCTGGTGTCGCCGTGTGCGTCAGTCTGTTGGCCTTGACCATCTGTCTGTCCGTCATGTGAGCCCTGGCTGGCTTCATCGTCGCCTTCCTCGTCGTCTGTTTCGGTTCTTTCTTCTTCAGAGCTCGACACAGCTTGTCCCTGTGGCAGGTCTCGCGGTGTGGTAGGGTAGCTGGGTCTTTCATATTCTTGAGAGAAGAACTGTCCTTCTGAAAACTGGAACTCATTTGAGAATGCATCAGGCATCTCAAAATCGAATGTTGTGTTTATGGGTTCTGCCTCCATGTGTGGTATTGGGAAAGAAAAGGCTTCCGCACCAATAGTGGTGGGAGCTTCTGCTGTCGTGGTGGTGGGTTCTGTGGTTGTAGCTGTCTGAGGTGCAACGGTACTCGCAGTGGCCTCTGTAATCACTGGTCTGGACAATCGTATGCGAATAGGTTGTACAGTGGGAGCAGCATCTGTCTGTGGTCGCTCTGGAGAGGGTTGTGGTGATGGCGACTCTGGCACTTGGAGGCAAGGGATGGTGCCTCGCATGCGCTTACCTGCCCGTGTCCTACTGGGCTTCCTAGCTTTCTTCGCTGTGCTCTTGAATGCCTTCAATTCCTCTCCTGTTAATGCACGCTCGATGGGCAAGTCATAAGCCAAACACATATACACAATTCTTGTGAGTGCACAACATCCGTTAAGCACTTTTTTACGCTCCCATCTGTGCTGTGCCAGATACATTTGGTCTATGATCCAGCTTGCCAGATCAACTGTTTGAGGTCCCGTACATGCCAAATATAATCCGAACCATATTCTTTTGTGTGGCATGGTAAATCTGTCCTGAGCTGGAAATGCAAAATGTTGCATGCATATTCTTAGTGGCTTTGACAACTCAGGTGTAATGGCCGAAATCTCTTCCCACTTCGTGACATCCCCACGTTTCATCGGTTCTGGAATCAATCTCTCTCGGTCTGTGGGAGTGTGGGTTCCATGAATCTTGATGGCTGCTCTGATTAAGTCCTTAGAGAGATAAAATCTCTTGTAAGGTGGATCATCCACTAGGGTAGGCAAGATGAAGGTTCCTGGGATGTCCTTATTCTCTGATGCCAGTAAGGTAGTGATCAAGTAATAGCACCTATAAAAATCCGGTTTGGGCAGAGGATCACTGAAATATTCTGTGAAGCCTGCTCTGGCCCAAACATGAGTTAAATCCTGGGTGCTTTGTAGGGCTTCGAATTCTCTGGAGAAAAACTGGTACTTTCCCCACGTGCGGTCATCAAAAGTCAGAGAGGATTCAAATATAAAGTCTGCGTCCGCGAGGGGTCCTGCCAGGCCCTGAAACCAATGAGAGTTCCTGTGTATCTTTTCGGTGTAGCCCATAGGGGGGTTGTCGATAGGCATGGGCCCTGGAAATCCTTGGAATTCTGGCGGTGGAGCAGTCGGGTGGGATTCTGCTCGTAACACATTGAGGGGCACTGCAGCTACGCTGGGGCCTGCTCCTGATGGTCCTTCGTCGGTTTGCATAATGACTGGTGCGCTATGAGAAAGATCTGCTACAAAAGATTAACACATTAGCATGGAAATTAATTATGATCCCAATAAGGTGAGACCGCAATCCCTTTCCATAACTGATGCGTAACCCGTGTAGCCAAGTGTTGTGACATGATTGATGCAATGATCTTTTTGTAGAGCTAATGCAGGTCTCTAGACACCTACGTGGTCAGATTATGCATACATTTCTTGATGAGATGAGATTATTAGTGATGTGTGATGATGGTGGGTGAATTTATACAAGGTTTAAAGGTTAGTGATTTATTACAAGGTTGTATGTTAGTCGGGGGGTAGTTAGACGATGGGTTAGGTGAAGACGGTTGGACAGGCTTCGGTATCCATTTCCAAAGAGTCTTTGAGTGGGTGGTGGGTTTCTGCTGAGGAACAAAAAGCGGTATCGGGTTTGGTGGTTTTGAAGGGTGAAAAGGTTTCTGAGGGGTATATATTACATGGCTTGAGGGTTGAGATATAATACATTGTTTGGGTACCCAAATCTGCGTGGGTGTGGGTCTATGGGTAAGATATTTCTTGGCGATCCAAATTTGTCGAGTATTGATGCTTGTAGAAGAAGATCGAGAGGACTTTGTCTGCTGACTCTGCTTTTGTTGAAACTGTGTCCTGCTCTCTTCTGCAGTGTTGCTGATAGGCTGTGGTTGCTGTCCTTTTGGCACCCATATTTGTCTCGTGCCGCTTGTTCTATGATGTTGATACTGCTGCCGTCTTTGCCTTATCTGGTGGTGTCGTCGATCTTGGTTCCTCTGTTGTGGTCGACTCCTTCGTGGTTGAGTTTGAGAGGTCCTTTGGACACTCTGCTTTGGAAAAGAAGGGAGATCCAACACTTGCGTGACCTGCCCATTAGGAAGTGATGCGTTCTTTAACTTTAATCTAGGCCAGTCCGCAACAAGTTTGGAAGGATGAGCACCGCAGGATGGTGTGCTCGTTTGGCCGCTGATGCAACCCACCTGACCGCTGATTGTGTCCATCTGCCCAAGCGATTGGGTAGCTACCTCTTCTAGTTTGCAGGAAGTCCCAGGGAAGATCTCCTGTCGTCCTTCTGATTGACAACTGTCTAGAGCCAAGACCGAGTGGGTTGGTGTAGACGTAATGTGATTGATATGACTCAAGATCTTCCGGTCTTCCATCGCATGTATTTCATAGGGTCTAGGGTTACAAACCTCAGTCGGAATGCCATTAGGGAAGTCAAGCGGTATCACTCGCTTCTGTTCTAAGGTTCCAATCTGTAAGGAGCCTTGTCTAAGATTTAGGTCCACTGAGTGATCGTATAGCCAATCTTGGCCAAGGATTAGGGGTTCTATCAGGTCGTCATCATGGCACACTAGTAGCTTCGCTGTCATGGTCACATCCTTAATGCGGATAGGAAGGTCCACTTCACCCATGCAAGGGGTTTCCATGCCTCCTAGCCCTATGAGGTATGCCTCAATTGGCCGCATTTCTATTCCTGAATCCTTATAGTGGGACCATCTAATCGCGCTAGTCGCAGCACCTGAGTCAATTAAAGCCCTGAGCTCTTGGCAAGGATTACCGTGTTCTAACCTGACTGTAATGAATGGTCTCCTGTCCACTATACTAGGATGAGTGGTTGACTTTACTTGACACATGGCCATGGGGTATCTGGGTGTAGTTTCCAGATGGTTAAAATGTTCTCTCCCTAGTCCTTGTCTTCTTAACTTCATGCGTTTAATGCGTTCTATGGCTTCTGCCTGAGCTTCAGCTCGTATTCTATTTTCTTCCTCCTTACGCTTCTTTGCCAACGTGAGCCGTCTAAGCATATCCTCCGTAAGGGGTTCCTGATATAACCTGACTCTGCAGCCACTAATATAATTAGGCATTATGTTTCCTTCTAAGGTGGCTAGCTGTACTGCTCCACTTGTCGAGAGTCTGTTAATGATCATAGGTCCATAACCTCGCTTTTCTAACTTCCGTGCGTGTTGTTTGAGCGTATATACTAGAACTAAATCTCCTTCTTTTAGGCCTTTATCTTTCACATGTGCATCAAAATATGCTTTCTGTCGCTTCTTCGCTGCATATATTCCTGCTGCTGCCTTTAGCCTGGTTTCTCCTAATCGTTCCAAGTCCATTATTCTTGTTGATAATTCATGGCCGGTCCACTGATGTTCTTGTGCAACCTTAAGGGTCGGTATCAAAAAGTCCAAAGGAAGCACAGCGTTCTGACCGAAAACCATCTGAAAGGGAGTTGCATTGAGTACGGTCTTGTAGGCCACTCGATATGCCCAAACAGCGTGGTGTAACTGTTTGTCCCAATCTGAACGTTTGTTGTTCACGAGTTTCGTCAGTACGTTACAAAGTATCTTGTTAGTGCTTTCAGCCTGACCATTGGCCTGAGGATGATATGGTGCAGATTTCTTGTGAATCACCATAAAATCCTGTAACAAATATTCAATGACTTGGTTTAGAAAGTGAGTGCCTCGATCGCTCACTAACTCTATAGGCAATCCATATCTTGTAAAGACATTTTCAAATAAGAATTTTGCAGTTGTGTGTGCATCATTCTTTTTCGTGGCTTTTGCCTCTACCCATTTCGTAAGATAATCTGTGGCAACAATAATGTATTCCGCATGTGTACCTTTTGCAGGGGGGTTAATGGGTCCTACAAAGTCTATGCCCCACTTAGAAAATGCACGTCCGCCCATCATGGGTTTCAATGGCATTTCATCTCTGCGAGTAGGAAACTGAGTTCTTTGGCACACATCACATCTCTTTACATAGGTATGAGCATCCATGTGAAGAGTGGGCCACCATAATCCTGCGAAGAGGATGGCTTTGATTATCCTATCAGGTCCAAAATGACCTCCTGCAACACCTTGGTGTGCAGTCTCTAGTATGCTCAGATAATCGCTTTCATGAACACATTGTCTTAGATATCCATCTCGTCCTCTTTTGTATAGATTATCGCCAATAAGTGAATAACCTTGAGCTTCCTGCTCTAGACTGCGTTGTCGAGCTAAGGTCATGCCTTGAGGGAAGGTTTTCGTCCTCAAGTATGTCACTAAAGGTTCACTCCAGTCTGGTGTGAGAGACACGTGATATAATGTCGCATGCTCTACTGGTGGTCTTCCACAACAAACATAGCACTCTTTACACAACTTGTAGACATCTGCTTCCATTGAAGGCCAATATACTCCTAGTCTATGCAGAGTCTGTAATGTTCGATGTTTTGAATGATGTTGCTTTAATGCACCTATGTGTGCTAATTGCAACCAATTCGCATGTTCTGATTCATCTACACAACAAGCAAGAATCTTTTGATTATCCTGTTTATATATGCTTCCTGCTAAGATTTGGTATCTCTGAGATTTGGTAATCTCTCCTTCTTTGATCTTTAACCTAGGATTCTTGGGTCCATAAGTGAGAATAGGGACTATAGGCTTAGCCCATTCTGGTGCTATCTCAAGATTAAACAAATATGCATCTGGTAGATCATCCATTACTCCTTGAGGAGCTTCTCCTGATGTTAATCTTGAAAGGTGGTCAGCTCTAAGATGTGTCTTTCCTTTCCTGACTACCACTTCAAAATCGTACTCCATGAGTAATAGAAACCAACGTATCAATCGTCCCGTGTTACATGGTTTGTTGACTAGGTACAATAAGGCTTGATGATCTGTAAAGAACTTGAATTTGTTGGCCAACAAGTAGTGCCTGAACTTCTTTACTGCGTAGATCATCCCTAGTCCTTCTCGTTCCGTGGTGGTGTAATTCCTTTCTGCTGCGTTTAATTGTCTGCTCGCGTAAGCTATGGGGAGATCTATGTTACCTTCACTCGTGGGTTGTGCTAACACACATCCTATGGCGTAATTGGATGCATCCACATGTACATGGAATGGCTTATTCCAATCTGGGGTAGTCAATATAGGTGCTGAGCACAAACGTCGTTTAAGTTCATTGAATGAATTCTCACATTCTTCTGTCCAGTCAAAATTGGTTAAAAGAGAGTACAATGGCTTGGCTATGATTGCATACATGTGTATGAATCTCCTATAATATCCGCAATGGCCCATAAATGCCTGTACCTCTTTCACGTTAGTTGGTCTAGGTAATTCTGCAATTACCTTCACCTTTTCTTCATCCGTAGAGATTCCATTTTTTGACACAATGTGTCCTAGAATTTTGCCTTGCCTGACCATGAAAACGCATTTTTCTGGGTTCAAGCAAACCTGATATTCTCGACATTTGTCAAATATTTGCCTTAACTCTGGGATATGTGTCTGTCTTACATTAGAATGAGCACATATGTCATCGACATAAACTTCCAAGCTCTTGCGTAAAAATTCCTTAAAAACGTGACACATGAGTCGCTGGAAAGTGGCGGGTGCATTTGTTAAGCCAAAGGGCATTACACGAAATGCAAATATGCCCCATTCAGTGGCAAAAGCCGTCTTGTGTTGATCTTCTGGAGCAATGGCTACTTGATTATAGCCTGAAAATCCATCAAGAAAGCTGTAAACTTCCTTGCCCGCGACTCTTTCCAATAGATGTTCTGTGATAGGAAGAGGATAACTGTCTCTAATCGTGGCGGCATTAACTTTTTTAAGATTAATACACACACGCAATTTTCCATTCTTCTTGGGCACTACCACAATGGGGGATACCCATTCGGTATGCTCAATTTCGTAAATGAATCCTGCTTCTATCAGCCGATCTATCTCCTCTTTAATCTTTGCAGCATAGTTGTCATTGTACGTGTAAGGTTTCTGTTTAGTAGGTTTTGCATCTGGAGTCATAGGGATTCTATGAGAACATATATCTGGATCTACTCCTTTCAAATCTCTGTAACTCCAAGCAAAAACATCTCTATATTCGCGCAATAGGGCAACTAACTCTTCTTCTTCTTCAGCTGTCAAATCATGCCCTATGTATGTACATTTTTCTTCCTCTCCTTCTATGGCTACTATTATTTTTTTGGTTTTCTCTCGGTTATCATATACTTGTCCATCATTCGCCTTTCTATTGGGCATTCGTACCATGATTCTTCTATCTTCAATTTCATATTTCT
This sequence comes from Ceratopteris richardii, assembly GCA_020310875.1. Classification (NCBI taxonomy): domain Eukaryota; kingdom Viridiplantae; phylum Streptophyta; class Polypodiopsida; order Polypodiales; family Pteridaceae; genus Ceratopteris; species Ceratopteris richardii. Next base: position 57,404,005 of record CM035407.1, on the reverse strand, counting down.
TGAAATTCTCTGGTACTTCAAATAAGGATTCTTCTTTTTCTGACATGGTTTCTCTCTTCTTTCTTTTCTTGCCTTCACTCTTAGTAGTCACTTGAGTGGCCAATCTCACCTCATTCGTAACTTCCTCGTGTCTCTGAGGGTGAGTCTCTACTTCGTAAAAATATTCTTCCTCTGATGCAAAGGGTGGGTCCATGATAATTGATTCTAAATCAATATCGCTTGCATCCTCAAATGCATCAGTGTTGGGTTCACACTCTTCTAAAATTGCATCACCCATGATTGGCTCTATCGTAAAAACTGAAATGTCATAGCCATCCTCGTCACAGTGGGGTGTCCATTGTTCTTCATTGATGGCTACATCCATGGTTGCTAGTATCTCTGCCCAACCATGGGGTTCAAACTCTTCGTCAGGGAATACTACAGGTGCGTAAGCTGGATCTTGTAGGGTTCGTGGATTTTGTTCTGCACCTAAGGTCCTTGCTTCTAATCTTTCTTCCTCTTGTTTCGCAACTTTACACATCCATAAATGAGTATCCTCGTGCAACCAAGAAGGATCTGATTCTAATGAGTGCACGGATTCCGTCTCTACTGGTGTCTTATGGATGGTATTCCATTGTATTGGGGGTACGTCTCTATGTGAATAGTCTTTAAGATTGACTTTAGTGGTCACTCCTAAATGTTGCAAGTACAACGAATTAGTTCCCCAATCTTGTACAATTTGCAACTGACGCATGAATGGTCGTCCCAATATCATCTCATAAGCATGATTTTTACTAAAATCACAAATGGCAAAGGTATGTTCAAATTCTACACCACAAGTGGTGAGAGATATTCCTTCTAGTAAGCCCAATGGTTTCTCTATGTGCCCGTCAGCCATTTGTAGCTTCATCCTGGTAGGTTTGAGTGCTGGCTTACCCCAACGTTTCCATAAAGCGGTGGTAGCAATGGCTACTCCGGCTCCTGAATCTAAGATGGCTTTCGTGGTGTAGCCCTGATGGGTTATCGGAAGATAAGTGTTACCTTCCTCTCCTTCGCTTACATCTCCGATCTTTTCCACTGGTATCTCTGGTACCTTATTATGTGATCCTATTTGTGAGGGAGTAGTAGCAAGCTCGGGGAATTGATTTGCTACATGTTTCCACAATTCTGGTTTTACCTTTAACAACTCCTCTAGAGTGAGGTTACACTGTACCTTAGTGTTCTTGATCACTTCTGTGTTTCTAGGGATTACTGATTCTTCATTCCTCACTATTATCGTGGGTGCTCTCATATTAATAGACTTTGCTTCCCAAGGTCCGGTGAACTGAGGTAATTCTTGTAAAGAATTAGATTCAAAGCCTGTTTGTTCACTCAGTTGTTCTTCCTCTACATCATCATATATAGAGGGAATGTCTTGGGGGAATTGCTCCTGCAAATCATCTATTTCTTGAATAGGAGGATGAGTTCCTTGTTCTTTTCTCCATTTCTCTTCTTGGATCTCTCTCAAAAATTCATGTGAGTACCTATGTATAGAAGACAAATTGTCTTGACTTTCTGTATTGGGTACTTGAGACAGGGATGGTGCATTCCTTTCCTGTGTCTCTGGGACAATAGGGTTCCTATGCTGATCCTTTTTCTCTTTGCTTTCAATCAAATATTCTAGCCTCTCCATTAGTCCTTGGAAGTGTAACTCCGGTTTTGCCATGTTAGTCCAATTAAGATATCTAGAGGCTTCGAACAAAGCTTGTGCTAATTCTACCATCTTCATGCAAAGTTTAGTTCTCTCAATTTCCAGATCAGCTCGAGGGTAGTTCTTACTCATTTCAGCTACTTGAGGTCCCTCTTTTAATCTAGCCTGGTATGCACGAAACATCATGTCTAGATTCTCTGGTATGGGTTCCGCTAACACTGATCCTGATGTCTGAGCTGGATTCTCTTGATTCAATTCCTGCGAGGTTAATTCTTGGATTTTGGCTCTAGATTCCTTTAAACTTCCTTCCAACTCAGTTATCTTTTTACTCCATTTTCTCTTAATTCTTTCTCTAGAATCTTTCCAAGATTTTGTCTTTTTACTGCTAGATTCTGCAACTTCACTGGTTCCGGCTACTTTCTCTTGATTAAGCTGTTGGTTTTGTAAGAGCGTCTGGGCTCTGGTGATAGCTTGGATAGGCACATATGTAGGGTTGGATCCATCTGCGTTATTCACAATACCTATCACGTTGATTGGTGTCACATTCGAAGCATTAACTGGGTTCTTAGGACAATCTTTGATTATGTGCTCTTTGCCACAATCGGCACAAAAGCCTTGGATGTTATAGTACTGTGATTGCCCTGCTATGGGAGGATGTGGACAATCCTTTATAAAATGATCTCCTTGGCACCTAAAGCATGGTCCTCTAGGGCCCTGTGGTCTCTGTTGTCTCAATTGGGGCCGTGGATTTGGGTTTGTGTACATCAAATGAGCATAGTCGGGCTCCCAACTAGGTTCTACTGGTGGACTATCGTAATGATATGTCTCCACGTGTTCTGGTGACTCCGTGTAATATGCGGGTGGACTATCTACATGCGTAGAGTCAAAACTATTTGAGGTTGGATCACTCTCTGTGATCAAAGGTGAAGATGGCACTAAGGCCCTACTTAGGTTTTCTTCTGCAGCAGCATATTTGACTGTGATAACATTCGCTGGTGGTGGTGGCTGCTGAGCTAAGACAGGTTGAGGTCTCTGTTGAGCCTGGTATGGGTAGTTCTGAGGAGGCCTATAGTAATAAGGCTGAGCATTGTGATGGCCTTGATACCTACCTGGCTGCTGGTATGTTTGCGGGTAGTTCTGTCTTACGGTCTGTTTGTTGTATGGGCAGTCCTGAGCCGTATGATTCGTGTATCTTCTTTCAATTGTACAGTATTTTCCACTAGGATTGGCTTGTGGTTGTGGTGCATTGGGACACACATTTGCCATATGATCACCACCACAGGTGTAACAACGCTTGTTTGGAAGCCCCCTAGGTTTACTAGAAACTCCTAGTTTCTGGGCCACTTTCTCTGCTAGGTCCTCTATCGAGCTAGACAATTTCGTGGATGCTAGAGATGAGCAGTCTGAGTCCTTATAGACCTTTGAGAGTTCCAACTCGTCTCCTAAGTTGTCCTCAATGTCTATGCAAATTCTTACACATTGCTCTAGCGTCCTGGGTTCTTTTAAGTACACATAGGAGCGTAGTTTAGCGCTCAACAAGCCATCTAGGAACAATGACACTTGCTTGGCTTGTGAGGGTAGCTCTTGCATTGGACATCGTTCAACATACTGTCTAAACCTACGTCCTGCGAGTCTAACTGTTTCTTGAGGGGTCTGTTTAAAGCTATGAATCAACGAAGACGTGTCATGTCTAATCCCACTTTTAGAGAATTCAGTGATGAATGACTCTAAAAGGTGATGGATATCTCTAAATTGCCTTTGTTGCAAAGGTTGGAACCAAGTTAAAGCCGTATTCTTTAATGTTAGCCCAAAGGCGTTGTATTGCGTGAACATGTCTTCGACTTGTTCTGCTCTTAGTACTTGCTTGAATTCTGCGACATGATCATAGGGATCTCCTGTCCCATCAAAATAATTTTTCATGGATTTCACTAACTGTGTGGGTCTCAACATTCTTGTGTGTTCACGTGGTCTAGGTAGAGGAAAATCATCTCTACCACCTGGTATTCCATGATCTCTTTGTCTATCCGTGGTTGTTCTATCTCTTCCTACGGGATGAGTGAAGCTTACTTCGGGTCTTTCTTTATTCTTTTCTCTTTGATTTCCAAAGGCTGATGATGTTCCAGCCCCTGGTTGTCTTGTATTCATGTTCGTTCTAGATGGAGGGAATACCAATTCACCTCTCCATGTATATGTGTTTCTAGCGTGGTCAGGCACCACAAAGACTCTTTCTGAAGTCTCATCCAGGTATACAACCTTTCCAGGTGTATCCGGGTCCTTGAACTCGTAGATTGTGATGATTCCTACCTCACTAGGATGTTCCTTTCTGTACCTCCAAAAGGCTTCGTCGGTCTCTTTATTTACAAACAACTCGATGCTCCTGTTATCTTGAGGGATCCACTCTGGGATGAGTACTCTTGTTAATACGGATTTCCCTCTAGGTGTTCTAGGTTCTTCTAACGGTTCTTTTCCTTGAAATTTCCCTTCTGTCTCTAATTGGATTGTGCCAAACTCATTCGTATCGTTGGGCTGTGTACTTAGGATGTACATGGTTCCTTCTTTGTCTATGTAAGCGTCACTTTCAAATTTCACCACTGGTCGTTCCAATCCAATGGGTTGATCAGGGTTGTGCAGTTGCACCACTTGCCTTCGCAAACCATCCTCATAGATGCGAGCACCTAATCGGTTGGTTCGGAGAAACTCTAATTGAGTCCTATAGGGTCCTTCTGGTTTTTCTAAGTATGCAACATTTGACCCTAGTTCTGGTCTTTCTGTGCTAAATGCCATTTCTGAGCCACTGGTGTCTGAGCCCTCGTAAGGGTAACTAGTATTCAATTGCTGAGCCCACGATCGAGCAGTAGTTCTTACACTCGCCTCTGATGATCTAAGGCTTCGTCTGTCTGACTTACCTATATGTTTGCCCGATCTAAGGTTCATTAATTTCCTTCCTTGCTCACTCAATTACACACTTAGATCGTCAATGGCTCTTTTGTGATTAATTCTTGGTTCTTTTTAATTTTCTCTGGATCCTTGTCTTAATTTATGCGTCAGGAATTCGACTTTCGTTATGATTTTGAGTTATCGTTCCGTCAGACTTATGTTCTTTTCTTTAGGTTTTCGCGTCACACACACCTTTACTTTAAGTCTTAAACTTGATAGAATTAGGTATCTTGAACTTGAGGCGTTCCTATCGTCGTTAATCCACAACTACCGTTTAGCCTAAGCTAAGAATTGACTGAGGGGGTTGAGTAATCTTCCAACCTCGAGTCGGCTTTTCTGGTTGCTCTGATGCCCTGTTGCCCAAGAAGCCGTGCTTCCCAAGCTCTGCTGTCTCCACTGCCTTGCTTGCTTGCTTGACTTGGATTGCCCTTGCTAGACCTGGAAAATTCCAATGTTAGACCAATTCACAAGATGATTAAACACTTGAGCACATACATCTTTTAAATCCCTTCCCTTTTTGCCCAAATTTCCAATGTGTGCCCCCTGGCTTTCTAGTCCCAAACTAGGTGAACCTCAAAATAGCTTATCCAAAAATAGATGTATTCTTTATGAAAAAAACAGTTGAGGTCACGTAGTACTCGTCACAAGCTTTCTAACGAGCTATTAAGCTCAAAAAACGGACTTCGGATGAAAAAGTTATGTGCGTTCAAGCCCTGGGGGGTAAAAACTGACAATCCAATTTTCTCTCAAATAAGAGCTAAGGGGTCTCCTATGAGTCTAATGGTCCAAAAATTTTCCAAAAATACCCTCAAAATTGGTCAAAAATTGAAGTCCAAAATTTGCGATGGGGGTGGGCAATCGCGATGGTCTGGGACCGTCGCGATGGTCCAAGCGAACCGTCGCGATGGCGTGGAATTTGGACAATCGCGATGGCCCGAAAAGGCGAACCGTCGCGATGGCTCGAAGTGAACGATCGCGATGGCGTGAGGTCGAACCGTCGCGATGGTCCAAAAAATCGAACCGTCGCGATGGCGTGATCGGGCGGACAATCGCGATGGCGCGGTCAACGGTCAACGGTGGACAATCGCGATGGTCCGAAGTGAACCGTCGCGATGGTCCGCGATGCGATGGCTTGAGCCAATCGCGATGGTCCGATTTTGGGCTGTCGCGATGGTCCAAAAGTTGAACCGTCGCGATGGTCTATCGTGACACGTGGCACTGTCGTGGCGATGGCCTAAGCCAATCGCGATGGTCCGGGGTCAAATGAACCGTCGCGATGGTCCAAGTGGACCGTCGCGATGGCTCAAGTGAACCGTCGCGATGGTCCGAAAAAGCGAACCGTCGCGATGGTCCGGCCGAGCCGTCGCGATGGCGTGAGCCTATCGCGATGGTGCGACACAATCGCGATGGTCCGAGCCAATCGCGATGGTCCACCAAATGACGAATTTTTGAAATGCAACTATGGTGCCGTGTGTGCGCAAGGATCGCCTACCTCGTGGTGTGGTCGCCTACCTCAAAATCCGAACTTGGCGGACCATAGCGATGGTCCGACACAGTCGGAAATTTCTGACAGAATGTACATTTTTTACCTTTTGGAAGCTTTCCTGATGCTCTGAAGCTCTGTACCTGCAAGAAAACTCAAGAAAACACAAGTGCATACAAGCGCAAAAACTCTCTCTCGCTCTCTCGCACGCACAAATGAGGGGAAATGAGGTGAATGGGGGGATATGGTGAATTTTCTGATTTTTTTGGAGATGGAGATGATGATGCGATGATGAAGATGGAGTGTGGGGGAAGTGAAAAACACTAAAAACTAAGTAAAAACAACAACAAAAACTGAAATTTTTACCTTCCAACGCCACTTCTTGCTATACTCTTACCATCACACATTCGTCCTAGACTCGATCCCCGGCAACGGCGCCAAATTTGGTGTTGCTCTAGCACAATGGTGAGAACCACGTTAAGAAGCTCCACCTCCTTAATGTCAATCCGCGGAAGAGATAGGAGTGATATGAAGATCGTGAATGTGAGATGAAGTGAGAGTGAAGGTGAGAAGCACAAAGATGCACACACACATACACACACACAATGAAGAGACAAGCAAGACACAATGGAAGGTGAGAAATCAACTCTATTACTCAAGAACACTCTTACAAGCTCAAACTAGCTCTAAGCTCACACTAACCAAAATGAACCAACCTAAAAATGAGCTCTCTAGCTCTTTTTATAGTTTCTAGACTAGTTTTGACCGGTTTCACATCTAGTGACCGGCATAGTTAAAAAATAGGTCCTAGAGGCTATTTGGAAGGGTAAACGATGTCTAAAAATAACGAAAATTGGTACGCGCATTCTACCTAAGCTCCTCAAGCTCGAGGACTCCTCGGCTTGCACAAAATGGAGCTATGAATTACAAAATGAGGTTTTGTCTATATTACATATGTTACAAGAGTGATGAAGATCACTGTTGGATGTTTGAAGAGATAATAAAAACAAAATAATCCGACTGGCTCCCTGCTCCGTCTTTACATGCTTCCACGTCGTCTGTGCCTCTGACTGCTTCCAACACCTTTCATTCCATTCCCTAAAGGACCTTCTCTGGTCATTGGTTGGATTGTCATCCAACCTAGGTCTTGGTTCACTTCCACTAATCAACGGCCAAAGGCCCTTGCCCATAAGCAATGACGAAGCGTGAATGACCTCCACAGGTATCCTTCTTTGACCTCTGCACACCAAAAATGATCTTACTCAGAGCTTATGCAAACAACTCTAGTGAGCTTTTGTAGAACTGTAGTAGACACCAAGGGCTTTCCAAAAAATTAAATTTTACTTCAAATGGATGCTTACACAAAGAGAAACAATGTCTACAACATGTGTTAGTTGAATGCTCACAACTGCTAGTCAAGCAGAGACCTCACTTCACTCCAGCAACCTTTTCTCAGAGATTATACAGAGAATGAATCTCAAACTTGGCTCAAATTGAGAGCACTCTAATAGCTACCCAATGACACCAAAATCATAGAAAATGGATAAATAGAGAAGGAGAACCAGCCCTTACAACAAAGAGCAAAATATTTCCAACAGAGCCTACACACAGAGAGAGATATCAATCACACAACTTCACTAAAATGAATGTTTCTCCCGGATTACTCAGAAAATGCTCTAGAGACTTTGTGAGCAGAAAATAGACTCTAATAGCTATCCAATGAGACAAGAATTACATCAAGTGGATACAATATGAGGGAGAATCAATGCTAACAACGCACGGGTAGAGAGTTGCAACACGGCCTGCACACACACATAGATATGCATACTAAAAGAAAACAAACAAGCAAGCAAGGGGCTAGCTTAAGCAAGGGGCTTGCATATCACAACTCCAACACTTAGTGCTCACTTTATGTGAGCTAAAACGCCAAGAAGATGGCCCAAAAGAAGTCGTGATACATGATCCTTTTATAGTGAGAAGTGTGCCCCTAAAATCTAGGAACTACCTTTCCAAATCAGCCTCCTAACTTGGAGGATTTAGTTGAGATGAATTGGGGAGTGGTTGAGTGACTTTTCTTGACGGAAACTCGTGGCTTTTGGATTCCTTTGATTGCTCCACATGTCCATAAAAGATTCCCCACGAATTTGTAGCTTGAAGCTTGACTTTTAACAAGGGGGAGCTATCGTACTCAAAGGTTCAAGAGCACAAGGTGTGGATCGAAGGAAAGCTTTGGATTAATGTAACTTCAGAGTCTCATTTGCATTTTACATACATTTGAGCATTAGCCAAGTGCTAGATCAAATAGTGAAGATTAGAGAAGGAAGACTTCAACACTCAAATTGACGACTTAGATAAGGGGAACTATCAACCATGGAGATTTAGTGTCTCCAACTACCTTATGGGCAAGGGCCTTTGGGGATTGGTTAGCATAATTGAACCAAGAACTAGGTTGGATGAAAATCCAACCAATGACCAGCGAAGAGCCTTTAGAGAATGGAATGAAAGAGACACGAGGGTTATCTTTTTCCTTTCCCAACACATAAGCAATAGCATGATCGGCCATATCCAAGATTTGAATGCAAGCATGAAGGTATGGGAGACGCTTGAGAGGCTTTATTCAACAAACACCAAAGCAAGGAAGATCTAGTTCAATTATGAGCTTGATAATCTTAGGAAGAGCTCATAGAGTAGCACAAATGAGTACATAAGGTCAAGGAATTGTTAGATGCATTTGGATCCATTGGAAGACACATAGACGATGACAATCTTATGTCTTTAACTCTCAAATTTTTGAGGGATGATGAGAAGGAACCCTTTACCTGTTGTTGCAGAGCAAAGAAGAGCAAAAGGCAGGGAAAAAGATGGGGCCCAAAAGATTTCCGATTTGGATACCTTATCTTTTGTATCATAATCATTTTCTAATATATTTTCCGATGTAAATGCACTAGAGGAGTCCTCTAGATGCATCCCCGCAGAAGTTTAGTAGCTTACCCATGTAAACTAGTAGGAAATTAACCTCTTAATGAATAAAGTGCTGGTCTCTTGTGTGAAAGGACCATTTTTAGGGCACATGTATATAAGTCAATTTGTGACTCTTTGTAAGGACTTTTGGCCATTGTGAGAATCAAGGGCATAGAATTTCGAATTTGTGTCTTCTCTTTTTTGTATCACCTTCTTTGTGAGCTTGTATGCATGTGTGTTACTTGAAAAGAGTGTTAGGAAGTGTTGTCTATCCATGAAAGTGTTTGTTTGCTGTGGTTAAGGTGTGTGTGAAGTGTAGGAAGTGCTAAAGTGTAGGAAGGTCATTCCCGCGACTCAGTATTTTGCTCATAACTTGAAGTAGAAGCGTCAAAATTGAGTGAAAATACACCATTGGATGCGTCTTCTCGAGAGCTTCGAAAGGCATATTTCTATTTTTATATTCGGAGTTCAGAGCTGAGAGAAAAGCTCAATTTACTGTTGGCTGCTGCTCCAAGTATCGTGACATCATGACTGACAGTTGAAGCTTGTTTGGAATAGTCTTAGCCTTGTTTGCTCTCTTTGGGAAGCTCATTTGCATTGATCATCACTTGAATGCATGTCTTCTTACACTCGGCTAGGTTTTGATACTCCTCGGATTGATAAATAAAGCGTGAATCCCCACTATATGCACTTGAGGGGGATCGGGGTATAGTCTCTTTCTCCACAAGTCCCTAAGTTGGATCTTAGGTACACACATTTTTGGCGCCATTGCCGAGGAGTGTCGAATCAAACCGAGGCATTCGTGTGATGGTAAGTAGCTTTTAGCATTGAAGCGAGTAGAGGAGTTGTGAATTTCTCTTCTTTGGTAAGTCACACTCATCCACACTTACTACTTCTCACTATGGAAGTGTGTGTAGTGATTTATTAGTCTAGGGAAGTGAGTGGAGTGAGTAGAGTAGGAAGGAGGAAGTAGGCAAGTAGGTTAGGAAGTTAGAGTAACATTCAATCTTTGTGCTTGTTAGTCTTTTTCGTTAGGAAGAATTTTTCAAAAGTATAAAAATCTAAAAATTTGTCTTCAAAACTTCACTTGTCTCCAAGCAAGTGTTGAGAAAGAGAGAGATCGCAAGCCAGATATCACGTGAGCTCAAAGCAAGGTGTGTGGAACAAGGAGAGGGAGCACAGGTGGGAGAAGGAGCTGGAGGATCTTAGTAAGGTGAGTGCATCCCGACATTGCTGGAAGTTCTTTCAAATATTGATCAGTGGAAGAAAACGATCTGCGGTAAGTATCATGAAGGCCATCCCGGGGTAGAGAAGGATTATTTTCTTGATCCAAGCTAAGAGGGGAGGGTAGATACACTCTAAGAACATGTGTATGTAATCAAAATCCAAAAAACACTTGCAAAAAATTGAAAAAGTGACAAGTATCGTGTTCTCCCGCGGTTGAGGTATCGCAATACCTAGGTATTGTGAACTCCTATGGTCGAGTATCGCGACACTGGCAAGACGTGGAATATCGTGTATCGCTGGGAAACACTTGCGATACTTATCAGATATTGTGTATCGTGTATCGTGATTTTATAGCGATACCTATCAAGTATCATCTATTGTGAAATTTCAATCATGATACTGGTGACATATCGAGTATCGTCAGAGTCCTTCCGCGATACTTGCTGGATATTGAGTATCACTGGAAATTCTCGTGATACTAGGCAAGTATCGAGTATCGTGTTCACAGAAAAATGATCTCTCTCTAGTATCGACTATCGTGAAGAATCCCATTGTGGACTATCGAGTATCGTGTATCGTGATTTTTTCGCAATACCCACCAACTATCGTGTATCGTGACCTTCAGTGTCAAGTATCGTGAGTCTAGCTCCAGCCTCATATCGAGTATCATTTGGAATTTTCTTGCGATACTTGTGGACTATCGAGTATCGTGGAAATTTTATGGTGGAATATCGTGTATCGCATATCACAGATTTCTGATCGCGATATCGAGAAAGTATCGAGTATCGTGTCCACCAAGTATCGTGTATTGTGACCCTCTCAGGTACCCAATATCGTGTATCTTCTTGATCAAGTATCGTGTATTGTGACCTTTTGCAGTGAGTCAAGTATCGACTATTGTGGATTTCTTAGGCGATACTTCTCAAATATTGAGTATCGTGGTTTTTGTTAGGGTCAAGTATCATGTGTTGTGACTTCTTGTTCAGTCTTATTTCAACAACATATCCCCCAAAATCCAGACTCTTAGTAAAGAACTCTAGGATTTGGAGATTAACCAAGTGAGGCTGGAAGTTGTTAATTGAATGAACCTAAGATCTGGAAGAACCATAGGAAGCCGAAGAAGTGTGATTTCCTCTGTAGGAAGTGTAGCCAAACCCAGTAGCCGTTCAGATTATTCTGAAACCTCTAGTGAGTCAGAGGAAGAAATTCCCATGGCTTCAGAGAATATGCAGAACACTGTACCAATGATTGGCATGATGTCAATTATTGAAGGTGAATATCGGACATCGTTAGAATATGTGAACACCAATCGACATGAGATACCTATCTACCTAGATGGTCTAAACCGATCAGTGGCAAGACTGAAGAAAGCTTCAGATGCTTACATAGTGCCTATGCCAGCAGTTAAGTATGCAAGAGGGTTTTATATGGACAAAAGGGATATTCAGTATGTTGTTACGGAACACCCTGAAAGTATCAACGAACAAGGGGAAGAAGATAATGCTCATGACCTTAATGCAGAGGGGCATGAAGGGCAAGTAACCACTCCTACAGGGAGATCTACTATTGTTAGGGTTTGGAGAGGAGACCTAGTTCCCCAAGATGACTCCTTAATGGATGTGTATTTGATCAATGGAATGGAGCACCTCCTCATAGCCCACTCTTCATTATGGGAAGTAGCCCCTAACCCAGTTACGGTCTACGAGTTACAAGATCCTGAAATACCCACCATCATCACTTATTTGGACAAAAATCAAAGGAGGTATTGGCCTCTAATGGAGTTAGAAAGAGCAGGGTTGAAATATCAGAACATTCTAGTGTTCCCTCCTCGAGATCAAGCCACTACTTCACAAAACCCCCAAGGAACTTATCAAGATAACTCGTATCAGCAGTCACAACAGACGCAACAAACCCATATTCCAGTCAGACCACATGTGCAGTTTGCTATGCTGACCAATAACCCTAACTGTCGGCCTCAACCACTTGTTGAACCAAGGAATAGAGCTCCGATCCCAGATAGACCACCTGTAGTAAGAGGACCTGGTATACCCATTGGAAGACCAGTTTTCTCGGTGATGCCTATACCACCTGAAGCAGGAAGAAGATTAAGACCTATTCAAGTTGCTAAATGCATGAGGAACCATTATGACGACTCTAGTGAACCCTACAATCATATAGCTGAGTTCAAGCAAGTAATCAGAGCCGAACAAGTGGAAGATTTCTTGATCCAATATGAATCTTTTGGTCTAACTTTGACAGACACAGCTTTAGCTTGGTTCCAGTCGTTAGATCCTAAAAATTTTCAAAACATGGAACAAGTCTATCAAGAAATGATTGAAGAATTCACCAAGTCTGGGATTAAAAACAACTCTTCATCATTGATCCATAGCTTTAAGCAGCCTCCTACGGAATCAGTGAGACTGGTAGCAAGGAGATTCAAACAATATGCGGATAGATGCCCTGTTGAAGAGAGACCCACTCAAAACAAAATGGTGTCATTATTTTTGGAACGATTAGTGAATGGATCATTAAGATCACTGGTATATGTGAAAAGAGTTCAAAATTTGCAAGAATGTATGAAAGAATGTATTGATCTAGAGGACAACCTAGCAGAAGATCTGAAAATACCTCAAGGTAGTGTAAGAAGTGAAGACTCCGCCAGTAGTACATCAAACCCTAAAAACAATGTAGAGGAAATAGCTGACTTAGTAGCAAAGAAACTGAATGTTCAAGGACAGAGGAACTATCCCAACAACCCAATGAGAGTACCCATGCTTGGAAGATGTATGCACTGTGGAGGTGATCATCCTTCTCATTTGTGCACTAGGGGAATAGTCCCACCACCTGCTTATGCTTACAATAGACCACCTGTCCCGAGCCCTCTACAATATTGCAACATAGAACAAAAGTACACAAATCACAGCACAGAAAATTGTCCTTACAATAGATAATCAAGACTGGTACAACCTCTCATGAGACCTTATGGATACCCTGTTAGAGAGAGAAATATTTCCAGCCACACCTTTGACTAGTAATGAACCATATGACTCATCTTGTGACCATAGTCAAGGAAACTATTCCACTTATGAGAGCTCTATGATAGAATATGGACAAATGTACGAACCATATACATATGGCAGGGAGGTACTAGATACTTCTTACGGATATGAGCAAGGTTATGTGTCATTGATGTACACGGCTCCCAGAGCACCCATACCCCCCCGACCTATGAATAGACCGCCTATACCAAGTGTTATAGATGTGGAGGTGATCATTATATCAGAGAATGTACACTACCAAACCCACCACCACCACAGCGAGTTTGGGAAGGATACTGTGGTGATTGTGGTAAAGAACACCTTTTCAGAGATTGCCCCAAAAACCCCAACAAAGTTAACTCGAACGTGCAAATCAACGTGATAGAAGTGATAGAGTCGTCAGGGAGTGATAAGGAGTACACCATGCCATTGAAAGCAATAACAAGAGCTAAAGCTAGAGAGACACCAGAAAAAACTAGGGAGAATGACCAAAGTGACAGAGAGGTAAATACACCCACACCTCAAAGAGTTGAAGACTTGGAAGAGCCTGAAAAAAGTGTTACAAGTAAACGAACACAAAGATGGAAGAACCGTAGAGACAAGATAAAGGAAAAGAAACTGCCACAAAAGAAGGAAAATGAAAAGAATGAACAAGATCAAAAAGAAAAACAAGAAGTGGAAGGAGAATTTCGGAAAGGAAAGTCTAAAAAAGAAGAGGTAGGATCAGTTTTAACAGATCCCATGCCGAAAGAGTTAGCCATGTGGATTCAGGCATACCAAGCACGAATAAGAGCGGGACCAACCATTGAACAACATGAAAAAGAATATCCTAGAGGTGACTTAGAGAAGGAAAGGTTGGAGATATGCAAGAAATTAATTGAAGTAGCGCAACAGACCTTAGAAAAGCCGGTTCTTCAATTACCCAATTCACGAATTCCTGAAAAAGAATTCCAAGAGTGTGTCATCCCTAAGGACCCAGAGAAACCCAAAGAAGGTGAGACACATAATGGAAATCACTGCGAGGATAAAAGGGAAGGATCCATTGTCCCCGAAGTAGATGGGAAATGGCCTAAAGACTTGTGGGCTAGAGTACAAGAAGATAGCTGGAAGAAAGTGGAAGGAATTGAACCACCCTTTGAAGAGCTAGAAGCAGAAGGTGAACTAGAAGATTCAATACCTGAGCTGAATTCAGAAGGATTATTACAAATTGAACAAAAGGACAAGGAAAATGACAGTGTAAAAGCTTTACCAAATTATACAAGAGAATACGAACATAATTCGGAATTATGCTGCATTCCCTCAATGAGAAAAAAAGAGCAGAACCCCTCAATTCAAACATCGAACATCATACAACATCTGAGAAAGGTAAAAATCCCTTGTACTCTGACATTAGAAGAACTTTTGAAGATTAAACCACATTTAAAGGAGAAGCTAACTAGCCAATTGGAAACCAAGCCAAAAGAGAAGGAGATGCCTGATGAAGTAACCACAGTAAAAATCCCAGTCGATAAGGTTGGAGATTTCAGTGAAGGAGATGAAGGAAATACTTGCCTTCCAATTACTTATAGGGGTTACACCACTAAAGCCATCTTAGATTCTGGAGCTGGAGTAGGAATTGCTACTAAAGAAATCTAGGAGAAATGGGGAAAACCAGCTTTAAGACCCACACGCATGAAGATATAGATGGCAGATGGACACATTGAACAACCCTTGGGATTATTGGAAAGAGTAAATTTTACCACTTGCGGAGTTGAATTCGAGCACACCTTAGCGATATGTCAATTTGAAAGGGCTAGCAATTATGAGATGATACTTGGAAGAACCTTCATGAGACAGCTAAAGGTAGTGCAAGATTGGGGAAAAGATGCAGTATACTTATAGCATGAAGGAACCATGACAAGAATAAATCTCCACACATACACATACCAAGATGTTCCCCCCTTGCAATGGAATCAAATTCATAAAGAGGAAGACGATCAGTCGATTCACAGTATAGGTTCAAGTGACCAATCTTGGCTGAACGAAGACACTCATCTATGGATATGCCAGACTACGAGAAAGGAAGAGGATAGAAGGAAAGGATGGCAGCAAAGGCAAGGAGTCGCTAGATCTGTACAAGATCCAGCCTACATGCCTCAAATATTCCTAGATGAAGAATTCGAACCTCATGGTTGGATGGAGATTTTAGCTACTCTAGATGTGTGTGTAAACGAAGAAGTGATAACCATGAATGAATGCATTGATGAGGAAGGATATGATGTTAGTCTATACGTGGTAGTTCTTCAAGAAGCAGAAGAAGGAGAAGTAATTGAAAAAGAATGGCAAGAGGATTACGAGAGCATTGAAATGGAGCAAGAGCAAATGAAGACAGAGAGTGGAAATCAAAAAGTAAGTGTCATAGTTAATGAAATAAATCAAGAAATGACACAAGAATAAGAGCTTGGATTAGATAAAGAAAAAGATGATGAAGAAAAAAAACCTCAAGATCAATTTGAAGTGCCTGTCCACTTCAAAAAATATGAAGTAGAAGAGAGGAAAATTGCTATTCAAATGCCGAAACGAGAAGCACAGCCAGGAATAGCATATGACAACAAAGAACAGACCAAAAAAATTCTAGTAGCCTTAGAGGAAGGAGAAGAATGATGTACTTTTATAGGTCAAGATGTCTCATTGGAAGAAGAGCAGGAGTTGATACGACTCATTCGAGAATAGGGATGTCTTTGCTTGGACATATAAAGATTTGAAAGGAGTAGATCCTTCTATTTTTGCACATCGAATCCCTATGACATCCGAAGCTAAACCTTCCAAACAAAGACCGTACACATATAACGATGTTTACTCAGCAAAAATTAAAGAGGAAATAGATAAGTTGTTAGATGCTCGGTTCATTTATGAGATCGAACACACAGAATGGGTGTCACCTTTGGTGGTCGTACCGAAAAAGAATGGTAAGCTAAGGGTATGCATTAATTTGAAAAAAGTGAATGCTGCCACTATAAGAGATAGTTACCCATTACCCATCACGGATCATCTTTTGGAAAGAGTGGCAGGAAAAGAAGTTTATAGTTTTTTAGACGGCTTTTCGAGGTATAATCAGGTAGCCATTGCTCTTGAGGACCAACATAAAACAACCTTTGCAACTGAATGGGGAGTATATGCCTTTAGATTCATGCCTTTTGGTCTAACCAATGCCCCAACCACATTCCAAAGATTGATGTGCCATGTATTCAAGGAGTTCTTGAGAAAGAGTATGGAGGTATACGTGGATTATTTATGCACATATTCAGCTATACGATCAGAACATATCCTTGAACTAGGAAAGATCTTTGTCAAATGTCGACAATATAGAGTATGCCTCAATCCAGAAAAGTGCATCTTCATGGTTCGACAAGGAAAGATATTAGGACATATTGTCTCTAAGAATGGAATCTCAACTGATGAAGACAAAATCAAAGTGATTCTGGATTTACCAAGACCAAAGACTACGAAATAAGTACAAGCATTTATGGGACATTGCGGATACTACCGTAGATTTATACATATGTATGCCATAATTGCTAGACCTCTTTATGCTTTATTGTCCGAGTTTAATTGGACGGAAGAATGTGAAAAAGCCTTTAATGAATTAAAGAGTCGATTGAGTTCAGCCCCAATCCTTCGAGTACCTAATTGGAACAAACCATTTCACATTCACGTAGATGCTTCCAAGTTTTCCATTGGGTGCATCTTAGCTCAACCCGCATACACAGGAAAGTTAGACCACCCTATAGCCTATGCCAGTAGACAATTGAATCAAGCGGAGTGCAATTATACCACGACCGAGAGAGAAGGCCTAGGGATGGTGTACGCAGTGAAGAAGTTTCGACACTACTTATTGGCAAACAAATTCAAATTCTTTATCAATCATCAAGCTCTACTGTACTTAGTCAATAAGCCTTGTAATACAGGACGACTAGTATGATGGTTTCTATTGTTGATGGAATTTGATTTTGAAGTAGTAGTCAAGAAAGGGAATACTCACATTAGAGCAGATCACTTATCAAGAATGACACATGGAGAACCACCCATAGGAGTACAGGATGATCTGCCTGACACGTATCTTTTTAATCTCGAAGTATGTCCCCAATGGGTAGAAACGTTGATCCCTATACTCACATATGGACCAAAACATGGGATCACACCGAATCAAAACCAAGACCTATGGAAGACTAAAAACCTTCATATCATTGCTAGAAGCCTATGTAAATCAATGGAAAACTCAGTTAAATGCGAATGGAACATGGCAAACACTGAAAAGATTAGGCATATATTGGCCAACCATGCAGAGGGATACATATAACTATGTATCAGCCTGCCCAACTTGTCAAGAACGAAACCCAGAAGAGAACTCTACGTCATGCTACTCCACAGTGGCACCGAGATGGAGCATGCCTCTGTGAAATTCTTGAAGACCCAAGAGTACCCGGAAGGAGCCACCCTAGCAAGGAAACGTGCGGTCACAGAACAAAGCAAGGACTATGTCCTCATGGGAAAATAACTCTTTAAGCGAGGAAGAGACAATCATTTACGAATGTGTATTCATGAAGATGAATATCTTGATGTCTTAGAGATGGCACATACAGGAGCTGCAAGAGGACATTTCTCTGCAGATAAAACTGCAAAAATGATTCTCTTTGCTGGAATGTGGTGGCCAACTCTACATCAGGATGCAGCCACATACGTTCAACGTTGTGATACCTGCCAACGAACAAAATATCCAATTAGAAGAGATGAAATGCCACTAAAACCCATGATGAGTGCAAGAGCCTTCACAAAATGGGGAATAGACTTCATAGGACCTATTAGCCCACCAGCTAAAGGATCCCATGCCGAGTACATAATCGTAGGCATAGACTATCTGACCAAATGGGTTGAAGCCAAAGCAACCAAGAAAAATGATGCAAGGACTACGGCCAAGTTTCTCTTTGAGAATGTTTTCACTAGATTTGGACTACCTATAGAAATTATGAGTGATAGAGGCACGCAATTTGTGAATGAAGTGATGGAAGCCCTACTGAATGAATTCTTAGTAATTCATAAGAAATCAGCCCCATATCACCCACAAGCCAATGGACAGGCCGAAAGTTCATATAAAATCTTGTGTACAGTCCTCACTAAAATTGTTAACAATGGAAGATCTGATTGGGATAAACAATTACATCATGCTTTATGGGCATTCCGAGTAGCCTACAAAACTGCCATAGGAACTACTCCTTTTAACTTAGTGTATGGACAGAATGCTATTTTGCCAATTGATTTCTTAATACCCACTCTCAAAGTAGCAACAACTTATGAGTGGACTGGACATGAACTATCAGCTCAATTGGATCAAATAGAAAGGTTACATGAAACTAGGTTACAAGCAATAGAAGGGATTTATGCTGCTAAAAGGCGACAGAAATCCTATTTTGATGCTCATATTAAAGATAAAAATTTGAAGGAAGGAGATTTAGTTTTGGTTTATACTTTGAAGCAACACGCAAAGAAACTGCAAAAAAGGGGATATGGCCCATTGATCATCAATCGTATATCTACAAGTGGAGCCATTAGCCTAGCAACCCTAGATGGAGAAGTGTTACCAAACTATATCAATGGATGTTGAGTGAAAAAATATTTAGAGCCATTGACAGAAGAGATAATGTCAGGACTAATAATGGGTAAAAATAGATGCATAAAGGAAGAAAGAATACGAGAAGAAGCAAGACAAGAAGCATTAGAGCGAATCAGGAAACGAAAAGAGTGGATGAGAGAGAGAGATGAGAGATATCGACAGGGAGAGGAACTCATCCCAATGGCTAATTTTAGAGCCACTGAAAACTTAGGTCAGCAAATGACGCAACCTTATTTGAATTTGGGAGCTGGAACAAAAGACTACCACTTAGTGGATGCTCTCATTGACACAGGAGCCGCTATAAGCTGTATCACATTCTTGTTGACCCAAAAACTCAATAGAATTAAGGCCCTCTAAGGCACAACTGATTGGAATAGGAGGAAAAGTTACTCAATGTATAGGTGAGATTACCTGACCTCTACATCTCGAAAACAACACAATGGAACAGAAACTCTTAGTATGCCATGATCAGGACTTGTTAGAAAAGCTTGTGTTAGGTCAAGACTGGATATATGAATATGAAGTGACTATTCAATTAGCCCTAGGATACATCTCAACCAAGATAGGACATCGTGAGGTGTTCAGCATGTTAGATGAACGACCGATCAAAGCCAAAGGTATAGACCCGAGAGCTCACTCT
This sequence comes from Ceratopteris richardii, assembly GCA_020310875.1. NCBI lineage: Eukaryota > Viridiplantae > Streptophyta > Polypodiopsida > Polypodiales > Pteridaceae > Ceratopteris > Ceratopteris richardii. Next base: position 57,384,400 of record CM035407.1, on the reverse strand, counting down.
AATGAACATGATGATGAGTGTATGTTCACTTGCACTATGGAAATTTCTTCATCGAGTACTTCATGTGAGGATACACCGAATCTCACTGATACACAATCTTCTAATCCAGTAAATCACATGATTAGTGTTCTACCCAATACAAGTCTCAGTGAGGAGCCAAGAATAAGAGGAAATAGTCAGCATGACTATTACAAACTTGCACACATTAGAATATACCCAATTCCTTACACCAGACAGGCTTGGATAAGGAAGGATCAAGTGGCTGCATATCTTCAACAACAGAACCACTATCCACATCAGAGCGAACCGCCAAACAGGCAGGCAAATCACTTTGGACACTTAGGTCCACAAAGAATTTCTAGAGTATGGATTCCGAAGAAGGTGATAGCCGCACAGCTAGCCCGAACACAAATATGGATTCCCAAGTCATGTGCTCAAACGACAAACCTCAAAAAGGACAAGCCAAGGCACAAGGAGAATCAGTATGATCTAAAGGCAAAACAACAGAGGATAAATCACTGTAGGATAGAGCAAGAACCCCGCCATGCAACAAAAGTCACTCAAAGATTCGTACAACGGACAAAACAAAAGAACTCCATGAAAAGTACTACATTCTCTAGAAATGCTGGGAGTACAGACTATACCAATGGGGTAAAGCAGATTTGGATGCCGACAGGCAAAACCATCTGTACGCATCTACCAAATAATTCGAGTTGCACACATTTGGAGTTACCAGAACCTAAAGTATGCATGATAGGGCCACAATTCAAGGCCAAGCATTCGGCACATTCTTCTTCTACTTCAGGATAGTGGAGCACATTTCCCTCTTGGGGAATAGGAGAGCACTTGTACATAATCCAAGAGAATAACTAATCTTCAATAACCGCTTCGGCTCTGAACTAACTTTATTGTTTTCTTTCAGCTAAAAACATAAAATATAAAAAAGTATGGAAAATCCCAGGTATTACCTTTCTCACACCCACGGGGAAGGGACAACACAATCCACTCAGAGAGTTGCCAAATTCAAGAAGGATAGATGAAGGAAGATTCTTGATACAAGCTTGCCACTAATTACTGGTATATATTGAGTGAAGATGGCATCATCTAATTTCGAGGCTACGCAAGAGGAAGAGATCCTTCTTTTTCCCTTGGAGTCAATCACGAAGGCGAGGGGTCATTGGTTTCTTGATGATCAGCTAGTGTCTGAGCTTCTTTTTATGGCAACCATTAAAAACATGGATAGGGATCACTACTTTCCTATCATGTCACAAGATTTCAAGACTATCATACAAGGGTTACCGCGCATGACAGATGTCTGGACACAAGCAGGAATTGATGCATTCCTAAGACTGCCAATATATCTGCCAGATTTCCAGAGATGTACACAAGTGATGAATACACTACAGTCCGCATCGAATAAGGCATCAGTCCCGGAAGCAAGAGTACTTGACAAAGTTGGTACATGGAAAACAATTCAATTCACTCATGAGCTAATCAACCGAGATTTTGGATGGAATCAAGATGGACTCACCAATGTCAAGGATGAGTATCATGACCCAAAAAAGAGAACATTTTTGGAAATCAACAGAACAGACATTGAAGATATCATTCGCTTGGTACATCAGCATTTTTGCTTTCCGAGCATGCATAGATACACAACACCTCAAAAGATCATAGTGCAATTGCTTTCAGATGCTATGAAGTAGGTGGGAAACCAATGAATATGACTCCGTATATTCAGGATCGCCTATTTGAAGCAAAGAAAAAGTGGGGTCAGAAAAAGTTTCTAAATGGTAGTTCAGCATTGACATTGCTCATTTATGAGGCACTTGACATGAAGAACTGCTTACGCTTGATGCCTACCTCAACATAGCTAGCAAAATATGCAAAGTCTGCAACGGTTCCAAAGAAAAAGAAAACAGTCATCTCTGTTGAAGAAGTGGGACCCAGTTCAAAGAAACCCATGAGGGGGACTAAACGCCTACGAGAGGAATACGCTCAAGAGACACCACAATCACAGAGAACACATATATTGCCAAAGATTCGTGTGACACAACAACCGATTACGAAAAGAGACCTCTCTGCAGCCCTAGAAGAAACGCATTAGTATATGCGGGGGCAAGTAAATTTAAATTTTCAAGGTCATCATTACAGATAGGCAAGCCAGGAAAAGAAACAAAGAGATAAAGAACATACTCTAGAACAAACTGCCAGATACAAAGAACTGGGATTAGAAGATTCCATCTCTAATGAAGAATCTAGCCCCGAGAAAGACACATTGGATACTGACATAAGAACAGAAACGCACGATGAAGAATGGATAGAGATCAATCAGGTCAAAGTTACACCTAACAATCAACAACAAAAAGCACAACACGAGGAAGCACAAACTGAACAGGAACACTTGATTCAGTTAAATGATCGGTCAAAGATAAGCATAAGGAAACTCAGATAACTAATAAAGATGCAGTGCCACATATCAAAGCGAAAATACAAACACCACTGGACCAGGACTCATGCCTACAACAAAATAAGGAGCCAATTGTGATTGAGGTACCTGATGATACACCTCAAGGTAAAATTGACCATAAGGAGGTTGAGCCAAGGATACAACTCCATATTAGGCAGCCCCATGGTACTACTTTACATGTGGCAAAAGGAAAAGATATCACAACAGGTGAAGAACCTAGCATCCCTACCACCTGGTTAAACGTTGATGTTACTCACTTAAAACCAGTAGTCAAGCAAATGATACAAACAACCATGGATACACAACAACAAATGATGGAAACGGATGCAGATTACGATAAGGCCATGAGGGAGAAGAATCAGTTTCAATATATGAGTGAACAATTATCCGCACAACTCATTCAGGCCCAACATAAAATTTTGACCCAAGAAACGGAGATGATTGCAGTCAAGGAACAATGTAATACATTGATGAAACAACATCACCAACTCCACGCACAATTGATAGATTTACAAAGACGGCAGGAAGCTAGCGAAGCAAACAAGGAGAG
>CM035407.1:57341380-57376380 GCA_020310875.1 Ceratopteris richardii | reverse complement strand
GATTGAAGAAGAACCCCGCCAAAATTTTTTACTACTTGCAGAACAATAGGCAAAAACCACACCAAACTGTACAGGATTATGCCATGCTATTTCGGACACATCTAAGGCAGTTGCCACTCGCGCATGCTAATATACCAGATGACGTTATCACTCAATGGTTCATCAATGGATTAAAGCCCCAATTGAAGCAGATTATGATCATAAGGTGTGTGGGTGGAATGACTTTAGATGCCGTAATTGCTATGGCATTACAATTAGAAAACAAAGTGGGCGGATTTACCAAAGACCAAGAGGGGTTGAAAGCGTCTAGGCAATCTAACGAGGACCCTTTGAAGCAATTCTACTATGCCAAATGCAAAAACCCAGGGCACAGCAATTCAACATGCGCACTGAACCAAATGTATTGTGCCATGTGCCACATAACAGATCATACCACGGAGACGTCCGTATAATGCCAAGGTACAAAAGAGAGTAGTTGTTAATGCCATCATTCAGGAGCAGGGACAACCGGATAGCCATTATGTACCACCACAAATGAGGAACATCCTGTACCAAGGATACAGGAATTATCGAGGAGGGCGGAAAAATAACTTCGGTCAAGCTCGATGGAATGCACGCCCGTCAGGAGAAGGTACAACTCCTAAATGTCATTTCTGTGGGGAAATAGGGCATATCCGAAAGTTCTGTAAAGATACAGTGGAGTATGGAAAAAAGAAAAAAGAACGGCAACATTCGATGGAAAATATGGTGTATATCACACCTATGGATACGCAAGCAGCAGCGGTACAAACACAATCGGGCAAGCAACTACAGCCAATTGCGGAGATCTTCGAACCAAGAATTCGTGAACAACAGAAGGTGTTCACAAAGGCAAGCAAGTGGGCTACACAAGAACAAGCTATTTTCCCTGATCCAGTTTCGGTGATGCAGCAAAGTATCCTACCAGAGGTACCAGAGAAGCAAAATTTGACTCATACGGTACTAGAGTCCGTACCGCAGACCGTATCGGAAACAACCAAAACCGATTCGGTGTGGGATGTTCTGTCCAAGGCATCAATTACATGCCCTTGGATCAATTATTGGCTTTGGTCCCTGGAGTTCGACAACAAGTGCAACAACAAGTTAGTCCAGGCTCCTCGAGTGCTCCTGCAACAGCTACAATCCAACCGGAATTGGACCCAATGGTGGACCATACAGTACCACTGATTACGATATGGTTCAAAAATCACAAAATCACACAAGTCTTAATTGATGGCTGATCTCGTGTCAATATTGCCACAACATCCCTTTGCAAACAGCTGGGGTGAATGCAAATTGAACCTTTTCAATTCTTTGTACATATAGCTGATCAATCTCGAGTCCATCCGATGGGCTTGCTGCGAGATATTCTGATCACTCTACAAGGTTCTGTTTTCAAAATGACCTTTGTTGTGCTAGATTTACCAGACTTGAGCTTGGACTACAATCTGCTTTTTGGACGTCCTTGGCTAAAACAAGCTAAGGTAGTGCAAGACTGGTCAGCACATGAAGTAGTCTTTAAAAATAATCACTGGAAGTATGTTGTCCCGCTGGACGACATGAAACCCTGTGAGTTACATGCACGACCATATTTAGCGGAGCCTGTACACATGCTGGATCTCCGATGATGAAGAGGAGACTTTCCTTCGAGCAAATAAAGACGTGATAGCACTTGACACTGTAGATTTACAAACGGTGGCTCATAACTAGAGTTCGACAGCCTGTACGGTGGTACCGCTGATCGGAGAGCACGAGTCGAATACCGAATAGACTTTGGATGAGGCGATGCTTCAACAATTACTCCAGTCGAGAGAGGAATGAGGAAAGGCCCCGGTAGTTCTATGTACCAGAAGATTAGCTGATCACCTGCAATTTAGGTGATCAAACCAACCCACAACTAGTAAAAATAAAGGCAGGACTGTCCGTGACTTTTCGAGAGCACCTGTTGTAGCTCCTACGCGAGTTCGTGGATGTGTTTGCATGGGATTACAAGGACATGAAGGGGTTGGACCCGTGGATTTATCAACATCGAGTGGTGCTGAAACCGGATGCAAGCCCCATCAAACAACCCAATTATAGGATGAATCCTAACTATGCAGCACAGGTTAAAGCCGAACTTGATTGCTTGTTGAAGGTGGGGTTTATTGTGCCTATTGAGCACGTAGAATGGATCTCTCCCATTGTTATAGTTCCAAAAAAAAACAAACAACAGCGGATATGTGTGGACTACCAAAAGTTTAATGCTTCAACTGTACCTGATCCATTTCCGTTGCCATTCCTGGTTACCATGTTAGACGACGTGGCCGGTCGAGAGATGTATTCCTTTCTAGATGGATACAGTGGTTACAATCAAGTCAAAATGGTAGAGCAGGACATTCCCAAGACTGCATTTATTACCTATTGGGTGTCTATGCGTGTACCGTAATGTGGTTTGGGCTGCGTAATGCTCCTAGTACATTCCAATGCTACATGCAGGAAATTTTTTCCCCTTATCTCACCACATTTATGAGAGTGTATCTGGATGATTTCTAGTTATCTGGTGATACATCGGCACACCTGTACCATTTACGGTGTTGCTTTTCCAAGTGTCGGGAATATCACTTGTGTTTGAACCCGAATAAATCAGTGTTCTCTGTTTCCTGTGGTAAGCTGCTCGGGCATGTTATTTCCAAATAAGGCATTTAGGTGGATCCAAACAAAGTGAAGGCCGTCTTGGAGGCTCCTGCTCCTAAGACCCCTAAAGACGTGATGTGGTTTTTAGGCCAAATCCGGTGGCATGGGTGGCATCTACGTTGGCTTGCTCATTTGGCTATACCACTTAATCGTTTGATAACCAGTAGCCCGCGTCAGTTCGAATGGACCGAAGAGTGTCAACTTTCTTTTGACCGACTGAAAACATTGTTAACTCAGGCTCCCATTTTACAAGCACCAAATTGGGAATTGCCATTTCATGTTTTTGTGGATGCCTCCGATAGTGCCATTGGTGGCGTGCTAATGCAGCAAACGGATAAATGGTTTTGTCCAATATATTATGTGAGCTGCAGATTGGCCCCGACAGAGCGTAACTATTCAGTTACTGAACGTGAGTGTCTCGGTTTGGTTTATTCTGTAAAAAAATTTCGGCATTATCCGTTGGGAAGACACTTCACCTTCCACGTAGACCATGCAGCATTGGTGTATTTGGTGCACCAAAAACATCTGGGAGGACGGCTAGTACGATGGGTCTTGCTTCTTCAAGAATTTGATTACTCCGTCGTACACGGACCAGGGTCAGCACATGTGCTTGTTGACTTTTCTCTCTCGGTTGGATTCCGGTGAGCCTCCGGAGGGAATTGATGATACAACACTAGCCATCTATACAATAGAGACAATACAGGCTGATCCATAGGAATTACCTGTACCTTCTTCTTACTATGACACCTTACTTCTGTTCTTGACTAGTGGATGTCTGCCTAGTATGATTTCTTCAGCTTCTAGACGAAGACTAGCCACGTATAGTCGACGCTTTTGGTTGACTGTCGGATAGTTATATTACATGGATCACTCGGGAGTGCTACTCCGATGTGTTCCTCCACATGAATATGCTTCAGTCATTAACATAGCCCCTACTCTCCCAACCGAAGGACATTTTGTGGATGATCTGACTCATCGGAAGATTCTGCAGAGTGGATTGTGGTGACCAACGATGTATCGTGATGTGACCCAATATGTACAACAGTGCGACGAGTGCCAGTGGTTCGGTCAGCCTTTACGACGACACTACTTCCCTCTCCAACTTGTTGTGCCTCTAGAACCCTTTCAAAAATGGGGATTGGATTTCATAGGACCAATTACACCTCCGACAACAGTTATTAATAACATACATATTCTGACATGCACAGACTACGCTACCCGATGGGCCGAGGCATGGGCTCTGCGATCAACTACGACGGCTGCGGTTGTTAAATGCTTAATGAAGGATATCTTTCCGTGTTACGGGTTACCCTTGGATATCGTCACTGATCAAGGTACGCACTTTGCAGATACATTAATGCAAGTGCTTACGAAAACATTCCAGATTGTGCACAAATTCATTTCTCCTTATTACCCATGAGCAAAAGGACTTGCTGAGAGTACCAAAAAATCTCTCTTAAACATCTTGAAGAAACTGGTGTTAGATTGCCCAGAGAGATGGGACCAATTTCTCCCTACTGTACTATGGGCTTATCGTACTACATACAAAGTTTCGATCGGAACAACTCCTTTTAAGTTGGTATATGGATTGGAAGCCATTGCTCCGATGGAACTGGTGGTTCCCAATTTGCGGGTGCCTCTGGAACGAAAGCTCTTACCAGAAGAATCTTTTCCTTTTCGTTTTGAGGCCTTATGGTCCCTGGATGAACAACGTCTGGAAAGTTTTTTGGTGCTACAGGAAGTGCAGCTGAGACAAGCCAAAACCCATGACTGTTTCCTCAAAACTCTCGTGTTTACGGTAAACCAATTGGTTCTCTTTTATACTGCTAAGTCGAATAGATCCGCTAGCAAATTTAAGCTACGTTGGTTCGGTCCTTACCATATTGCTGAACAAGTGGGACCTGCAACTTTTCGGTTGGCAACCTCAACCAGTGTCCTTCTTCCAAAAGTGATTAATGGCTCCAAGCTTTGCCCCTATCACCCGCCGTCTACCAACTCATGAGGTGTCTTCAGTATTTTTACTCTTTTTTGCTTGTCACTTGATTTTCTTTTCTGCTCTCTGTGTTTCGGTTGACCAACTGACCGTAATCCTTTTGGTTTCTTATCTAACCATGATTAATAGCCGCCTCTGTGTTGCTACTTCTGTTAATGCATTTATGTCACCATTATGTCGGTATATTTCCAATACTGCATTATGATTAGGGTTCTTGCCACCTATTTCTTTGCAGTGTTTCTACTTAAGCTTGTTCCTTTTGCTGTTAGTCGCTATTGTGTTTTTTTGTGTGTTTGTGACCTGTGTGTGCTCTGTGTCTTCGTTTCTCTCTACGTGCGCCATGGAAGCTCTTCCTAACATAGTAACCTTCCGTGCCAGTCTCACTCTGGATGTGAGTGAGTATTTGCGTGCTCGGGGACTGTTGACCTTCGCTGAATTGCCTTGGCATTCACTGGAGTGTCACCCCTTCCATGCGCAAATCATTTCTGCCATCACCGTCACGCTTGCTACAGAGCAGTGTTGGCCATTAACGTGTTTAAACCCCCTGTGTCGTAGTTTGCTGAGGGATCCCGTCTCCCTCAGGAAGGGTTGGTTGATGGACCACTCCTTCCCATCACAACCATGAAGGAATTTTTTCCCCGGCACTCATCTAATGAGTTTGCCATTCTTTGCTGACCCCAACCAGAGCGTACCGTTCTGCAATTTTTGATAATAGCGTTAAACCTGCAAAAATGCACGTATGGCATTTCTAGACCTTTTTACTCGATGATTGATACTGTCTCACGAGAGGGTGTCAATTTCACATCTTTTTTCTTTCGGTGCATTCACCGTGAGTGCTTAACCGTCAGTAAATAGCTCGCCAAGAACGATATGCCTCGTACCCGATTGCCCCACCTGCTCACCCTTCTCCTTCCGGTGATACACACCGTGCAACCACCTCCAACGACTACCAGGATGCTACATGAAGAATCTACCCAGATGTTTGACGATGATGATGATGAAGGTTTGCTTCATTTCTTCCAACCAAAACGCCGTCGAATCAGCCCATCGCAAAATCAGGTGCAGGGTTCCACCGCAGTACAAGATGTTGAAGTATTCCATGACACCGGCACCTCCTTATAGGTAGAGTCTGTCCCATCTTCTCCTCTCAAGTAGCCGGATCAAGATGTTATCATGGAAGATGTAGCTAAAGTCTCATCGCGAGAGGAATCTCATCAATCGGATGCTAAGGCCGTGAAGGAGATAGCAGAAGCTATCGGTGTTACAGACTGTCAATCTCCTTCGTCACCAACTGCTGACGCCCAAGTAGATGCAGTCAATGCCCAAGGAGATGCAGTCAATCAAACGACTGGAAATGTAGAGGTAGTTACTGAAGCCGCCTTGGTGGAACCACAGATTGAGATTGGAATAGTTTTGGTTCCAACTACCCTTATCCCTCTTCCTCCTCCAACTACCATTCACGATACTACTTCCGTTCTTCCCGTTGCGCCTTCAACTGCCCTTCGTGAGGCATCAACCCATCTTCTATCCTCTCCCAATTACTCTCCACCCTCCTCACCTCATCTGATCTTTGCCTCATCATCATAGCCTCCTCCTTCTCTTCCCCCCAGTAGTAATGTTCACGGAATTGATATCCATGGGCCAACTTCTCATCCAATTCTCCCAGGAATTGCCCCTCCAGATTAAGATGGCAACTCAGAACATTCAACAAGAGTTGCAGAGACAGGTTGACCTTCTCGAAGCAGACATTGCTCCTCTTCAAGAAGAAGCACTTGCGGTCAAAGTCGAGAATCATGCATTGCAGACTCAGCTCCAGAAACTCCAAGAATAGTTAGCAGAAAAAGATAATATTCTTGCTCAACGGGACACTGCACTTGCTGAATTGAAGGAGAAGAACATTCTCCTTGCTGCTCGCGATGAAGAAATTTCTCAATTGGAAAAAATGGTACGTGATAAAGAATATGCCCAAGTTGTGCTTGGAAATCTACTGGAGGGCACACGTGCGGATCTTGCTTTGGTAGAGCAGAAAGGACAAGAAATGGCCGACCTTGTTTTGCAGAACACTGAAAAATTAAAGAAGGTTTCTAAAGAACTTTTTCAGAAAAGTCGTGATTTGGAAGCAGAGATTGGCCGGACTATTCAGTTAAAGAAAGAGATGGAAGCTATTAAAAAAGAGCAAGATACTTATTACAAAACTATTCAGTTTCAAGCTCAAGAGCTGGAAAGACGAGAAAAGCAATTGGGCATTCAAGCAGATAGGCTTTCTTGAATTGATGTCGAGGTAGCTGAAATGAAGCTGAGAAGAGATGCTACCATCGCCAATGAGTTCTACCTTCAAGAATCATTTTTGCAGATGTAGACAGATATATTAATGAGTTAGGTCGTTGCTGTCAGTTCTGTTAGGACTGATGCACAACTTATTGAGCCTGCCATTTTGAAAGATATGCTAGATTCCTTAAAGCAGAAGATTACCTAAACCTTTAAATTAGCTTGAACTCTATATATCCAGGGCATCATTGATGAGGCTTAACTGTAAATTCCATTTCTGGGTTCGAGTCCACCGTGCGTGCTAGTGTAAGCCACTGGAAAGGAACTCATATTTCTTGTAAAATATATCTTGAAAAGTCGCACGCATGATGAAAACGCATAGCGCAATGTTGTACCCTTTGACAAGATTAATGAAAGAAGTCGCGTGATGCAGAGGATGAGTCACCGGACTGTTTGTCTGAGGGAGGATCTGGAAGCAAGCGCTATTGCAGAACTCTATGTAACTAAGTCTGATTCATTGATAAAGTTTAATCATTAAGTGAAGTTAATGAAGTATTAAGTAATTTGATTAACGCGCTAAGTGAGGGAGTTACACGGTAAACTTCCTAACGTGAAAGTGCGTTAACGAATGTATTTAGAGTAGTACTGGAAGATAATACATTTAGCACTCAATTCAATGAAGTCGTATAATCTTAATCTGTAGTTTGGGAAAATATAAATAGGGCCTCTGTTTATAGACCCCTGACCATCCCAAGAACCCAGACATTAATAAAACCTTAAACAGTAAAAGATTTTAACATTTAACAATATGTATATGTATATGTATATGTATATGTATATGTATATGTATATGTATATGTCTATGTATATGTATATGTATATGTATTTGTATATGTATATGTATATGTATATGTTTATGTTTATGTATACGTATATGTTTACGTATACGTATATGTATGTATAGGTATATGTATAGGTATACATATACGTTTACGTATACATATATATATTTATACGTATATGTATATGTATATGTATACAAATACATATACAGGATACGTATATGAATATGTATAGGGATACATATATTTATACATATAGGGATATGTATACGTATACATATATGTATAGGGATACATATACGTATACGTATACGTATACATATATGTATAGGGATACGTATACGTATACGTATAGGGATACATATACATAGATATATGTATAGGGATACGTATACATATATGTATCCCTATACGTATACGTATACGTATCCCTACACATATACGTATAGGGATACATATACGTAGACGTATAGGGATGCGTATAGGGATGCGTATAGGTACACATATAGGGATGCATATAAGTACATGTATAGGGATACACATACGTACACATATAGGGATATGTATAGGGATGCATATACGTACACGTATAGGGATACGTATACGTACACGTATAGGGATGCTTATACAAACACGTATAGAGATGTCTATACGTACACGTATAGGGATGCGTATACGTACACGTATAGGGATGCGTATACATACACATATAGGGATGTGTATACGTACACGTATAGGGATGCGTATACGTACATGTATAGGGATGTACACATATAGGGATGTGTATATGCACACGTATAGGGATGTGTATATGTACACGTATAGGGATGCGTATACGTACACGTATAGGGATGCGTATACCTACACGTATGGGGATGCGTAAACGTACATGTATAGGGATGCATATACATACACGTATAGGGATGCGTATACGTACACGTATAGGGATGCGTATACGTACACGTATAGGAATGCATATATATACACATATAAGGATGCATATACATACATGTATAGCCATGCATATACATACATGTATAGGGATGCGTATACGCACATGTATAGGGATGTGTATATGTATATGTATAGGGATGCATATGCATATACGTACACGTATAGGGATGTGCATGCATATATGTACATGTATAGGGATTCATATTCGTGTACATACATGTATAGGGATACGTATGCGTATACGCACACGTATAGAAATGTGTATGCATATACGTACACGTATAGGGATGCGTATGCATATATGTACACATATAGGGATGCGTATGCATATATGTATATGTATATGTATATGTATATTATATGTTTATGTATATGTATATGTATATGTATATGTGTATATGTATATGTGTATGTATATGTATATGTGTATGTATATGTATATGTATATGTATATGTATATGTACATGTATATGTATATGTATATGTATATGTATATGTATATGTATATGTATATGTATATGTATATGTATATGTATATGTATATGTATATGTATATGTATATGTATATGTATATGTATATGTATATGTATATGTATATGTATATATATGTGTTAGAAGAAGTATTTTTTTGAAGAGAAATTATTTGTAAAATCCCAAAAACGTGTAGAAATATTTATACAAATGATGTAAAAATGGGGAAGAGTGTTCCTCATGTAAATTAGAATCATATGTATTTTTTCTAGAATTTTTGGAAGCTCTTTGATAGCATATTTTTAGATTAGAAGGGAAAAGGACCAAAATTCAAGTGTGAAAGAGGACACTTGAAAATGTATAAAAGATAATTTCCTCTATTTTGAGAGGGTTGGTTGTATTATTTTTGCTATCCAAGTAATGTGAAGAGCTCTCCTGCAAGAAATCGTGTTTCTCTTTTCATGTACTTGCTTTAGATTTGTTGAGTCTATTCTTTGTGTGATCCATGGAATTTGTGAGCTTCAGTTGTATATTTCTGAGTAATGTGTATGAAGAGAGATGATTCTTAGTGTATTGAGTAAGAAAGTGTAGAAGAACAAAGCTGGACATGGAAATTCTCAGTTTTCACAGAATCGCGATTGTCTCGTCTGTGTGATATAGGTACTGTTTTTGAGGTTTGACTTCATAGTTCTAATCTACTATGGAAATGACACACTTTAGGCACAAAGATCATTGAAAATGTTGTAGTATAGCTCAAGATAATCAAAACGCTAGATATTTCTCTTCATCTTCATAATTTCTCAGAAAAACACTCATTTAACTCTTGTTCTTGGATTCCATTAACTAGAAGGGGTTGTCCTCTTTGCATACTTCCCAGATTGACAATTTAAAGATGTGTAGTTGATATGCTAAAATGATTGGATAGGACAACTCCAAAGGGTAACAACAAACATTTTTTGGCACCGTTGCCAGGGAACAAAGCAAAAGCTTCATTGAAGTTTTGGACCTTGCTGGATCTTCCATTGTTGATGGTATTTGAACACATTGAAAAGGTACTACTCTATAATCAAGAAAGAAAAATGAAAAGGTAGGTTTTTTTGCTTGTCTTTTGGGAAAAGAAAGCATGAGTTAACCTTTGGGATTAAACAACTTGTGAAATTCTTGCAAATTGATAGTTGCTCATTCCTTTTAAGAGTAAAGTGCAGGTATGAGGAAAAAATTGAATCAAGATTGTTAGAGGAAAGGTAAAATGTGACTATCTTTGCATATGTAGAGTGCTTTTTGACTAAGTATCAATCAAATTTGTTAATCTTGGAAAAGATGACATGATTGCAATGAGGAAAGTCAAGTAAAGTAGCTATGTGCAAATATATTGATCCATTTAGGATAATAATCTTGAAAAAATTTGTTTGGCTCTTGAAAAAAAAGGTAATTGAGTTTATCTTTGCATGAATTGATACTTGTACTTCTAGCACAAATTTTCTTGGAAAGCTCTACTTCCAAACTGATTAGATTGCAAGCATAGAAGAGTATAACCAATCATGAAACAAAAGATCAATGGATCTTGAAACAAGAAAACCCTAAGTGAAATGTTTACCTTGATTTAGGGAAAAATACTAAAAAAATTCACAAAATTCATTAAAAATTCAAACAAATTTTTTTCTTAGAGAATTGGACAGGAGGATTGTTGTTTGAAAGAGGAAAGGGAAAAGTGAAAGAAAAATATGGAAATTGAAAGAAAATAAAAAAAAATGTGTTTAGAGTAAAAGTTGTTATTTATTTTTTTCAAAAAAAATCTCTTTGAATAGGCTTGATGGTGCATAATTGCAGGTGATAAGTGATCTGGGTTTGGTGAAGAACATTGAAGAAGACCAGGTGGAAAGAAAAGTCAAATAGTGCAAAAGCTGGAAGTTCAGAGAAAAACACGATTCTCTTCACAAGATCGTGATTTTCAGTAAGATAAAGAATTTTACTTAGTTGCACTATTGGGTTCACAGGTAAGTGATTGTAAGAGGTTTCATAAGTTGCATGAGAAAAAGAAATCAAAATTTTAGTAAGAATTGAGTATCAAATGAGTAGATTGGAGAATTGGGTACAAAATCGCAATTTTCATCAGTAGAATCGTTGGGAAGGATAAGATTTGTGAATTAAAACCAAAAAATTGCTAAGGGACAAGAATCATACAGTGGAAAGTTAAAATTCTATAAAAAACACACACAATCGCGATTGTCTGAAGACTATAAAAGCTTGAAATCACAAAAAAATTTCATTTGTGTGAAAGAGTGAATGTGAGGAGCTGACCGAATCGCGCTTTTCTGCAATCACAAAGCTTTTGGAAGTTTTTTTGATCAGGAAGGAAGGTAATTTGCTTACAACAAGTTCTTGCAAGATTTCAAGTTTAATCTTTTGATGAAGGCACAAAAAACACAGAAATTGTGAAAAAACACGGAATCACGACTTTCAGTTTTTTAAATTCTTTATAAGGAAAATAATATTTCTATTGAAAAGCTTTTATTGCATGTTAATATTTTAATAAGGCGCTTCTATTAGAGAAAAAAGGACTTAAAAAATCAAACACCAAAAAATCATAAGAATCTACTCAAAATCGCAATTCTGAGAACAACTACCAAAATTGCGATTCTGAACAGAAAATCGCGATTCCCAGAATACGATTTTCATAAGAAAATCGTGTTCTTAATGATTGTGAGCAATCACGGTTGTCTAGGGACAAAATCGTGAAAATCACGATTCTATTCATAGAATCGTGAAAATCACGACCCTATTCACAAGATCGTGGAAAATCACGATTGTCTTCACAGAATCGTGAAAAATCACGATGGTATTCACAGAATCGTGAAAATCACGACCCTATTAACAGGATTATGGAAAATCACGATTGTCTTCACAGAATCATGAAAAATCACAATTCTATTCACAGAATCGTAAAAATCACGACTTCCTTCACAAAATCCTGAAAGACACGACTTCCTTCACAAGATCGTGGAATTCACGATTGTCTTCACAAAATCGTGACAAACACGATTTCCTTCACAGGATCGTGGAAATCACGACTGTCTTCATAAAATCGTGAAAAACACGATTTTATCCATAAAATCGTGAAAAACACGACTTTATACACCGAATCGGGAAAAACACGATTTTATCCTCAGAATCGTGAGAAACACGATTCTATCCACAAAATCGTGAGAAACACGATTCTTTCCACAGAATCGTGAAAAACACGATTCTATCCTCAGAATCGTGAGGAAGACGATTCTATTCTCAGAATCCTGAAAAAGATAATTCTCTTTCACAGAATCGTGAAACAATATAGAATCTGCTCAAGATCGTGGAAAAGGCAATTTTAATCACAGGATTGTGGCAAACACGATTCTCTGCACAGAATCGTGAATTAGTTTAATGATTCTGAGATCTGGTAACAAATTGTTCACACCTGATAAACAAGAATTAAAAAGAAAGGAGATAGAGCCAGTGACAAGAAACTTACAAGAAAAAGATTTAGGGTAGGAAAATAACATGGAAAACCTAAATGAAACCAATGAACCTTCGGAAACTAGTGATTATAGAAATATTCTAAAGTATATGTATACAAATAGGTTTGGAACCTATGTGTATCAAGATGGTATGCATAAGTTTCTCATTAGGATGAGAAACTTAGAAGTTCCCTTAAATATAACACCAGTAGCACAATTTAAGGATGGAAGATATGAGGATAGACAGGGATGTGTATACATATTCTCACAAGATCCAGAAAACTCTAATGATTTAGGGCAATGTGCAGACAAGAGACCTTGTGAACAAAACCTAGGGCAACCAGATTTGCCAAGACAAAATCAAACTCACATTAATTTTGAACAACAACAAGGTAGGAGAGTACACACTTCCCCAAATCCTTTTGAAAGAGAAGCAGAAGGAATTAATGATTTTCCAATCAAAAGGAGATCTCAATGGAAAAATCAGGGTAGAATGCTAAGGCCTTATCAAGTAGCAAAATTGAAAAAACTTGGAGAAGCTTGTCGAAGGTAGAAAAGTGCGTTTGAAGCGACGAAGTTTGGTCAAGCCAACAGGCACAAGGCCAGACCTTGAGCTTATGGAGACTCAAATAGACCTTATAGGCATGCAAAAAGTGCAAAGAAACACACTATGTACCTTGGAGCATCAAGGAGAATGAGTCGATAAAAAACAGATAGGTTCGGGGGTCCACTAGCTCAAAAAACTTACTATCTATGGAAGAGACAATGAACTTCAAATGACCATAGCGACCAAGGTGATTAAAATTAGAAACAATCCTTTTATGGGAGTGATACACATAGGGTTGAGTGTATGGAATGCACAAAAGTATAAGGAATAAGCAAAATATGCTATAGGAATGAATGCGACATTCACCGGTGGCACTTCCTATTTTTCAGGAATATGAAGAGATTGACCCCGAGACAGAAAAACTACAATTTCTCCCAATCTAATGATCCACATGCTTTGAAACTTTATAGGCATAAATTAGACTTTTCAATGAGTCATCGTGCACTCAATTTGGAGCTCTGGAGAGAGAGCAGCAGCCTCTTCAAGATTACTGTTGGCGAAGAAGATGATGTAGAAAATTGAAGGAGCAAGACAATGATGGTCACAAGTGTATGTATATTGCTTCCATCATTGTACAAGTGATTTCAAGTCTTTATATAGACTCTAGGAGTGTTCCACAACTTTTACAAGTTGAATTTGAATTCAAATGAAGGTGGGAATGGTTGTTGGAGGGAATCAATTCACTTTCCTACAATCTAGGAAAAGTGAATATCTAGTTTGATCTACTTTTAGGTGATTTGATTTGCTTGATTGAATGCAACTTCAACCACCAAAAATTCGTGGGATTTGGGCTCTATCTTTCTACCTTTACATGTGTAAAGCTCAAGGCTTTTACAACGGTAAATGAACCATCAAAAATCTCTCAAAAAAATACAATAAATGAGCATATGAAAAAGAACTCTCCAACAGATATTCTTTCGACGTGATAGCCTTTGATGTAGATCAATTCCACGTCAAGCATAGTGTAAGCTTGATGTTCCAACAGCTCCCCCTCAAGCTAAAGTATGCTTGAGTCTTCATTCTCTGATAGGTTGAATACTTACAATAACTTTGAATCTACAAAGCTTTATTCCATCAAGTGCCTTCATCATCATATCTTCTACTTGTTTTTCAGTCGGAACAAAAGAAATGTCAATCTCCTTTGCCATGAGCTTCTCCCTGATGAAGTGGTAATGGACTTCTATGTGCTTGGTTCTCGCATGGAAAATAGGATTTGCCACTAGATGCATGGAACTTACACTATCTCCAAATATGTGAGGTTTGGAACTCACAAGTTCCAAATCTATATACAATGCTTTTAACCATATTGCCTCTTGATTTGCTATGGTCAAGCCTCTTTACTCTGCTTGAGTTGAAGATAAAGCAATTGTTGGTTGCTTCTTGGAACTCCATGACACTAGCTTTGAACCTGCAAATGCTAAGTAACCAGATGTACTTTTTCTGTCATCCTTAGCTCTTGCCCAATCTGCATCTGAGTAGATTTTGATATCCAAATCTGAAGAGTAAGGATAGAATATACGTTCGTTGATTGTACCTTTGAGATACTTAAGTACTCTCTTAGCCGCATCCATGTGTGGTCTTCTTGGTGAGTGCATGAACTGACTAAGCACTGCCACACTATATGAGATGTCTGCCCTTGTATGAGTAGCATATATCAAGCTACCTACCAAGCTTTGATATTCTTTAATGTCTTCGTTTTTCTCACCTTCATAAACACTTACTTTATGATTCATCTCCAAAGGTGTACCTGCAGGTTTAGTGTTCTCCATTTTGAACTTGAGAAGAAGATCCTGAATGTATCTTCTTTGAGTCAAATACATTCCTTCATCTGTATATATCACTTGCATACCTAGGAAATATGTGAGCTTACCTAGGTCATTGATTTTGAACTCCTCTTGCATGTGTCTCTTGATCCTTTGAATGCCATTTAGATCATCACCTGTCACAATAATATCATCTACATATACACATAGAGAGATAACTTCATTGTGATCCCTTTTGATGAACAGAGAAGGATCTGAGCTGCTAGCTTTGAAGCCTTCATCTTGAAGATATGTAACCAACCTGTAATTCCAAGCTCTAGGAGCTTGTTTCAATCCATACAATGCTTTCTTAAGTTTGCAAACATAAGATGGATGATTAGGGTTTTCAAAACCTGGTGGTTATGACATGTATACCTCTTCACTTATCCAACCATTTAAGAATGCATTTTTCATATCAAGCTGGAGGAGTCTCCCATTCCTTGCAGCAGCTACACTTATCAATGTCCTGATTGTAGTCATCTTTGCAACTGGTGAGAATGTTTCCTCATATTCTATACCATGAGTTTGTGAGCATCCTTTGGCAACTAATCTTGCCTTGTATCTGCAAACTGATCCATTTGAATTTCTTTTAACTTTGTATACCCATCTGCAACCAATTACCTTTTGTTTTGGTGACATTGGAACAAAATCCCAAGTGTCCATCTCCTTCAATGCATCTATCTCTTTGTTCATTGCCTTTTCCCAATTAGGGTTTCCCTTTGCCTCTTCATAGGTTGAGGGTTCCTCTAAAATAGAGTCTTTTGCCAAGTATATTGAATGCTTTGTAACAAAAGTGGAATCGTATCCATACCTTTCTGGTTGTTTCTTCTCTCTTGCTGATCTTCTAGGTGCTTGTTTTGAGCATTCTCCAACCTCTTGCATCTTTGCTTTGCCTTTTGACTTCCATGGCTTGTAATCCTTTTCTCTTTCATCTTGGTCAGCGTCTGTATCACTTATTGAGTCTTGGACTTGTGTATCATGCTTTCTTCCTAATTGATGAGAATCAGAATCAAGATCATATGGTAGTGTTACCTTTTGTTTGTCTTCATCATACCAAGACCTGTGTTCTTCAAACACAACATCTCTACTTGTAGTGAATTGCTTGGTTGAAGGATTGAAGAACCTGTAACCCATCTGAGTTGAATCATATCCAATAAACACTTCCTTTGTTGCCCTTTCATCTAGCTTACCTCTTATTTATGATGGTACATGAACATAAGCTAAACAACCAAAAACCTTGCAATGTCCAAGACTAGGTTTTCTTCCATGCCATGCTTCATAAGGAGTCATACCTTGAAGTGATTTGGATGGTAGTCTATTGACGAGGTACACTGCAGTAGAAATAGCTTCTGCCCATAGATAATGTGGCAACCTCTTCTCTTCAAGCATTGTTCGGGCTGATCCAACCAATGTCTTGTTTCTCCTCTCTGCAATTCCATTTAGTTGAGGAGAGTACCTAGTAGTCACTTCCCTTTTGATACCTTTGTCCTGCAAGAACTCATCAAACTCTTTGGAGAAGTATTCTCCCCCTCCATCAGATCTGAGCTTCTTTAGTGATCTACCTGTATGATTCTCCACATGTGCAAGATACTTCTTGAAGCAATCAAACACTTCATTCTTACTCTTGATAAAGTATAGAATAGTCCATCTACTATGGTCGTGAATAAATGAGACATAATACCTTGATCCTGCCAATGAAGGTTCTTGACTTGGTCCCCATACATCTGTATGTACTAAGTCCAATAAGTTGTTGTGGATGTAGCCTTTGTGGTTAAATGGTTGTCTTTGTGCCTTCCCAATCTGACATGCATCACACCTGTTGATCATGTGTTGCTTTGATATGTTAGGCAGTCCTAGAACACTTTGATCCCTGCATATATCCTTCAAGGTTCTTTCATTCACATGAGCAAGTCTCTTATGCCACACTTCAAGCTCACTTAGGGTTTGAGACCCAAAGTTGAATAGAGCTATGTTTCTAGTTTCTCCTACTTCAAAAGTAAAGAGCCTACCATGCTTCTCATCTCGGGCTATCGTCTTGAAGCCTTGACATGGATCTTCCACAAAAGCTCCATGTTGGGTGAACCTAACTTGCAAGCCTTTTTCAACTATTTGGCCTACACTTATTAGGTTTTTAGTGATAGTGGGTACATAGAGAACCTTACTCAGAATGTTTGTCCTGCCATTGGAAGCTTTGACATTACCAATCTTCTCCACATTGTGCTTTGTGTCATCCCTATTGGAGATTCACTCACTATTATGCATAATGACATAAAGGCAAAGGAAAGCAGAAACAAAGCATTCAGAAGGAAAACAAAAGCCTTAGTGAAGGGACAAATTCACGACTGTAAATATACAATATAGAAACTTCCAGAATTAGAGTTTGTTGAAACTGGATCAAAATATGTATATAAGAGAGCTGAGAGTTAGAAGAAGTAAGTCTGTGCGCATATGAGATAGAGAATAGAAGTAAGATATAGAAGACACCATAGATCGCATATGTAGAGATGAATAACAAAAAACCTGAAATGTCGGGTATTCATCTGAGAGAGATGGTAAGAAGAAACTACTCAATATAGGAGAGTTCTCATGACTATGAGCGAAGTGAGGCCGAGTCATTTTTGTACACATCTTCTCTAATAGAAAACACATGTTCATGTGGAAGATTTTGAGCGCATTCTTCGTATGTGAAGAAGTCTGAGAGATTTCATGTTACTATGAAAAGTTAGTTAACAGTTACAGTTTTCTCAGTAAATATTTTTTGGTACTTCTATGAGTTAGATCTCGAAGTATAATGTAAAGTTTTGTATGAGAGATAGCTTATCTTGTAGCTAGACGTCTCAACTATAAACTGATCAAAGATTTCGGTGAAATGGATATGTACACATAGTACAAAGTCTGACTGGAAAGAGGCATCCAGAACTGATGAAGTTTTTCTTAAACTTCAGATAGAGTTCATTCAGTGAAGGAAGTTCAGATATCACTTCCTTACTTCATGTATACACATTTGAAGTAACTACAAACAAAATTGCAGTTGATTCCGGTGACATTTTGGTAAGATTCCGATAACAGTCCAGTGAAGTTCGGTGGAATTTTGGTGAGTTCAAAACAAAGTTTTGGCTTAATTAAGTGACGCAAAGATTATTTAACTGTAAGCAAATATTGTAGTGTAAAGTATGAAGTAAATCAGTTCAGAATTGAAACTTGAAGGAAACGAGAAGCTTTCTGTAAAGTGAATTTTCGGTGTTCACTAAATACAGTTATAAGTTTTCAGTTTTAGAAAATTTGCTAAGCTACTAATGATTATAGAGGTGTTCTAACATCACTCTAGCTTAGTTTCTGTGGTGTAAGAAAATTCTGCAATTAGCGCTGCACCATCAGTGGTATCAGAGCTTAAGGTTTACAAGTGGTATAAGAGCGGTAAGATCCACAAGTGGTACTAGAACAGAAAAGGTTCTGAAGAGCAGAAAAGGTTTCTCAGAAGAAGAAACGGAGAGAGAATTTGAAGAATTCTCATAAAGAAAGGTGAATGCTAAAGTGATCAACAGCAAACGGTGTCCAGAAGCATTCTGGAGTCATTCTTGAAGGTAAAGGTTTACAAAAGGTAAAACAATTTAACGTTACACTCACCAGAAGTAATAGAAACAAGAAGATTATGGAAGATCATATCTCTATTGACAAATTGGACAGAGATAATTATCCCGCATGGGTAATGCGTATGGAAGCTTTACTTATGAGTAAAGATTTAATGAAATATGTGACAGGAGAAGAAAAGAAGCCGACTTTCGAAGATGATAGTCAACCGAAGAAAGAAGAGTTAGAAGCATTGAAGCTGTGGCAGAAGAAAGATGCAACGGCAAGAGCTTATATCTACAATATTGTTACAGATCATCTACTACCACACATTAGAGGTCTGGAGAAAGCAGAAGATATATGGAGAGCGTTGGAAGATCACTTCCAAAATACTACGAAAGCTAGAAAGGCTAGCTTATGGTCGGAGTTCACAACATTCAAGAAAAAGCAAAGTCAAAGCATTAGTGATTATGTCACTAAGATGAAGGACTTGGCAGACAGTCTTGGATTGATTGGTGAAGATATCGAAGACCACAGATTAATAGCTCAAGTGCTTACAGGTTTGAGAGGAGATGAAAGGTGGAAACCTTTCGTACTCTCAATTGAACTGTCTTTAAATCATTTTGTACCAGATTTAAATCAGTTGCTTGGACTAATGCTAACGTTTGAGCAAGATTTGAAGACAGATGGAGAAAAAGGACATAGTTTGGCTATGTACGCAAAGAATAAGAAGAGAGGTGATAAAGGTAAAGAAAAAGATGAAGAAGAAGTGACTACTCAAGCAAATTTTGCAAGAGGACGAGGTAATGTCAGAAATAAAAGTAGAAGTAATGCAAAAGGAAGAGGTAACAAGAAGGCTTGCTGGATCTGTGGATTAAGCAATCATTTGACTCATGATTGCTGGCATAATCCTCAAGGATCAAGTCAAAATCAGAACAATAATAGTAGAGGCAGAAGCGAAAGATATCAAAGAGGAATACAAATTCAAAGAGGCGATATGGTAGAGGTGGAGCAAGAAGTTGGGGATAGAATCAGTCTCACAACACTACCTACTACAACTATGCGAATGATACGCAGAATGATGGTCATACAACACTGATGATGAATTCGATAAGTACATCAGAAAATGAAGACCTCAAGGTATTCTAGATTGACTCTGGTTGTTCAAATCATTTGTCAGGAAATATAGAATTATTATCAGAACTTGAAGGAGGCATTTCAAATCATACAGTACAGACAGGTGATAACACAAAACATAATGTAAGGTCAATTGGAAAAGTAAAGTGTAAGAATGGAGCTGACCTACTAACAAATGTTTTGTATGTTCCAACAATCCCAAAGAATCTGATCAGTGTGGGTCAGATAGTAGATAAAGGTTTTCAAGTCAGGTTTACAAATGAAGGAGTATTTGTTGAAGATCGAGAGAATGGATACAAACGAATTGTTCATGGTAAAAAGGAAGGTAGACTTTTTACTCTGAAAGTACAAGGGAATGTTGGTCAAGCCTTGATCACACATGGTGATGAGGTATTTACAGAACTAGACCTTTGGCATAAGAGGCTAGGACATTTTAATGAAACAGGAATCAAAGTTATGGTGGAGAAACAATTCGTGAAAGGATTACCAAATATGAAGAACCAACATATGATTCACAAATGTGAAGCCTGTCAGATGGGAAAAGCCCACAGGTTACCATTTCAAAAAAATGGTTACAAACATGATGGTGTGCTAGAGCTCATACATACAGATGTATGGGGACCAACAAAAGAAGGATCTATCAGCGGATCAAGGTATTATGTTCTTTTCATTGATGATGCAACAAGATGATGGATAACTCTTTATGTTTTGAAAGAGAAGTCAGAAGTACTTGAAGCTCTCAGACATTTTCATGCATATGCTGAAAGACTTACAGGACAGAAACTCAAAAGACTAAGGTCTGATGGAGGAGGAGAATATTTTTCTCAAGATTTCAATGATTATCTGTGGAATGGAGGTATCAAAAGAGAAATTTCTTGCAGGTATACACCGCAACAAAATGGAGTAGCGAAAAGAAGAAACCAAACTCTAGTTGACTTTGCATGAGCAATGCTAAAGGAGAAGAATTGTCCAAACTATCTTTGGGTTGAAGTTGTAAATACAGCTATATACCTGGTAAACAGATTACCGTGTACAGCTTTAAATGGGATGACCCCTTATGAAGCTTGGTGGGGCAAGAAACCAACACTTGATCATTGTAAAGTGTTTGGATCAGTTGCTTATGCTTATGTACCATCACAGTTGAGACATAAGCTTGAACCAAAAGCTGAAAAAATATGTGCTCATCGGATATGATGAAAAGCAGATGGGTTACAGGTTATGGAGTCCTCTAACCAAACAGTTTATTGTTTCCAGAGATGTAACATTTGATGAAGGAAAGAGCTGGTATACAGAAAAAGAGCATAGTGTTGAAACACTTGAAGAAGAGATAAGAAGGAATGCAAAAGGTAAATCACAGATGCAGGTGAATGTAGATGAAGATCATATGCAGGCAAGTACGTCCAGGATCGGATCAGGTATAAGAAACGAAGATGATTCGAGATTTGATGAAGATGTGTATTCAAATACACATGAAGAGTTTGAACCAAGAAGGTCAAACAGAGAAAGAAAACAACCAAGAAGGTCAAACATAGTAAGAAAACAACCAACAAGGTATTCCTATGATACTTCGTATTTGACTCAGAAAAACTATGCTTACTTAGTAAAGGAAGATGAAGAACCTCAGAGTTATAGTGAAGCAAAAGGTAAGAAACAATGGGAAGAAGCAATGAAAGAAGAGTTCAATGCTCTTGAAGAGAACAAGACTTGGGAACTTGTTCCAAAACCAAATGGTAAGAAAGTGATTGAAAATAAATGGGTTTATAAAGTTAAAAAGCTTGCAGATGGAAGGATAGCCAGATACAAAGCTAGACTGGTAGTCAAAGGCTATGCTCAGACATATGGCATAGATTATGATGAGACGTTTAGTCCGGTGGCAAATATGTCAACCATAAGGACATTGATTGCTATAGCAGCATCAAAAGGATGGAAGCTAAGTCAGCTGGATATAAAGAATGCATTTTTAAATGGATATATATCAGATGAGGTTTACATGGAACAACCTGAAGGGTTCGTAAGTTCCAGTTACCCAAAACATGTTTGCATATTAAAAAGAGCTCTCTATGGACTGAAGCAAGCTCCAAGAGCTTGGAATTACAGCCTTGTAAAGTATCTAAATGACCTTGGATACCAAAGTTCGAAGGCAGATGCAAGTCTACTCATCAAGAAAACAGATGAAGGTATGATCTACATTTGTATTTATGTAGATGACATAATAATCACAGGAACCTCGGATGAAGGAATCAAAGAGGTAAAGAGACTGCTTGAAAAAGAGTTCAAGATCAGTGATCTAGGAAAGTTATCATACTTTCTTGGAATGGAAGTTACATATACAGATCATGGTGTATATGTTTCACAAGAAAGGTATCTCCTAAACTTACTGAAGAAGTTTAGCATGGAGAATTGCAGAGAAGCTTCAACACCGCTTGAAGTAAATCATAGACTCGGCAAATATAGTGGTGCAGAGTTTAAAGATATGAGGAAGTATCAGTCCTTAGTGGGAAGCTTAATCTATGCTACACTAACAAGACCAGATCTCAGTTATGCAGTGGGAGTTATCTCACAGTTCATGCATTGTCCGAAGGATCAACATTGGGTTGCAGGAGAAAGAGTTCTTAGATATATCAAAAGAACTATAAAAGAAGGATTATATTATCCTTATACGACAGATATAAAGCTAAGAGCATATAGTGACTCAGACTGGGTAGGAAGTCAAGATGACAGAAGGTCAACACATGGGTATATGATATACCTAGGAGATAAGCTTGTCAGCTAGTGTTCAAAGAAGCAGCATACAGTGGCTTTATCGTCAACAAAAGCAGAATACAAAGGACTTGTGGAAGCAGCAAAAGAAGTGATATGGATGCAGACCTTGTTCAAAAGCATGGGTATTGATCAAGGTATACCTATCATACATGGAGACAATATGAGCTCGTTATATCTTGCAGCAAATCTAGTATTTCATGCAAGAACAAAACACATAGAGATTCAATATCATTTCCTGAGGGAAAAAGTAATGGAGAAGGAGATTGAATTGGTATTCACTCCTACAAAAGATCAGATTGCAGATATTCTGACAAAGAGCTTGGATGGAGTAAAGACAAGCAGATTCAAAGAAATGGCAAGTATAAAAGAAAAGAAGGATATATGAAGACTGGAAGATGCAAATTAGTGATTGAGGGGGAGCTGTTGGAGATTCACTCACTAATTATGCATAATGACATAAAGGCAAAGGAAAGCAGAAACAAAGCATTCAGAAGAAAAACAAAAGCCTTAGTGAAGGGACAAATTCACGACTGTAAATATACAGCGTAGAAACTTCTAGAATTAGAGTTTGTTGAAATCGGATAAAAAATTGTATATAAGAGAGCTGAGAGTTAGAAGAAGTGTGTGTGTGCGCATATGAGATAGAGAATAGAAGTAAGATATAGAAGATGCCATAGATCGCGTATGTAGAGATGAATAACAAAAAACCTGAAATGTCGAGTATTCATTTGAGAGAGATGGTAAGAAGAAACTACTCAGTATAGGAGAGTTATCATGACTATGAGCGAAGTGAGGCCGAGTCATTTTTGTACACATCTTCTCTATTAGAAAACACATGTTCATGTGGAAGATTTTGAGCGCATTCTTCGTATGTGAAGAAGTCTGAGAGATTTCATGTTACTGTGAAACGTTAGTTAACAGTTACAGTTTTCTTAGTAAATATTTTCCGGTACTTCTATGAGTTAGATCTCGAAGTATAATGTAAAGTTTTGTATGAGAGATAGCTTATCTTGTAGCTAGATGTCTCAACTATAAACTGATCAAAGATTTTGGTGAAATGGATATGTACACATAGTACAAAGTCTGATCGGAAAGAGGCATCCAGAACTGATGAAGTTTTTCTTAAACTTCAGATAGAGTTCATTCAGTGAAGGAAGTTCAGATATCACTTCCTTACTTCATGTATACACATTTGAAGTAACTACAAACAGAATTGCAGTTGATTCCAGTGACATTCCGGTAAGATTCCGGTAACAGTCCGGTGAAGTTTGGTGGAATTTTGGTGAGTTCAAAACACAGTTTTGGCTTAATTAAGTGACGCAAAGATTATTTAACTATAAGCAAATACAGTAGTGTAAAGTATGAAGTAAATCAGTTCAGAATTGAAACTTGAAGGAAACGAGAAGCTTTCTGTAAAGTGAATTTTCGGTGTTCACTAAATACAGTTATAAGTTTTCAGTTTCAGAAAATTTGCTAAGCTACTAATGATTATAGAGGTGTTCTAACATCACTCTAGCTTAGTTTGTGTGGTGTAAGCAAATTCCGCAATTAGCGCTGCACCATCAATCCCCTGTTTGCACTTCATGTCTATGCTTTGGACTTTCCAAATCAGATAGAAGAGCAATGTTGCCTGCAACATGATTCGAACATCTTGAATCTATGTAGAACAAATGATCATCTTCTTTACCTTCTTTGTGGCTTAGATTCATAAGAAGCAATGAGTCTTCATGTGGTTGATCTTCTGAGTAATTGTTGTAGTCCCTTCTATTATAGCTTCTATTGTTATTGTTGAAGTTGTGTCCACCTTTTTCCTATTGCTGCCATATCCACCTCTTCCACTTCCTTTCTGGGTCTTCCCATTGAACAAGCAATTCTGAGTGGTGTGGTTGGTCTTATCACATATGGCACAAGGTTGAACATTCTGACCTTTGGCTTTGTCTTGCTTTGGTCCTTTCTTCTTCCCTTTCCACTTGCTCTTGCTTGCAAAGTTGGCTTGGGAAGTCTTTCTGATTGAAGAGTTCTCCAAGAAAGATGTTGAAGTCTGGAGTTTGCACATCCATGATGAGATCATAAGCTGTCATGAAGGATTACCATTGCTTATCACTTCGAATGCCATTGAGAATTTGCCTCATGATGACCTCTTCTTCAATGAGCTCTCCAAAGGATGCTAACTGATCCGCAACCTCCTTGACCTTGGTAACAAACTTTGTGATGGTTTGTTTAGGTGTCTTCTTCATTTGGTTGAACTCGTTCCAAAGATGATTCTTTCTTGCTTTGGTACTAGCAGAAAAGAAAGTCTCGAGGGCATCCCAAGTCTCTTGAGATGTCTTGCATCCTCTAATATGTGGTAATAGAAAGTCAGAGATAGAGTTTAGTATGTACGACCTTGCTTGAGCATCCCTTGCGCACCAAAGTGTGAGCTTATCTATCTCCTCTTGTGTAGGTCCTCCTATGGATCTTGGAATAGGCATAGCTTCATCACCTGCTACAATTCCATAAAGATTTCTACCTTGCAAATAGGCCTCCATTCTGATTTGCCAAGCCGCGTAGTTGTGTCGATCAAGCTTCTGGATCAGTGAGGGAAAGTCGTCACCCATCTTGATCTAGCTCTGTTACCACTCAAAAAACTTGGAGAAGCTTGTCGAAGGTAGAAAAGTGCATTTCAAAGCGACGAAGTTTGGTCAAGCCAATAGGCACAAGACCAGCCCTTGAGCTTATGGAGACTCAAATAGACCTTATAGGCATGCAACAAGTGCAAAGAAACACACTATGTACCTTGGAGCATCAAGGAGAATGAGTCGATACAAAACAGGTAGGTTCGTGGGTTGACTAGCTAAAAAAACTTACTATCTATGGGAGAGACAATGAACTTCAAATGCCCATAGCGACCAGCGTGATTACAATTAGAAAAAATCTTTTTATGGGAGTGATACACATATGGTTGCGTGTATGGAATGCACAAAAGTATAAGGAATCAACAAAATATGCTTTAGGAATGAATGCGACATTCACCGGTGGTACTTCCTATTTTTCAGGAATACGTAGAGATTGATCCCAAGATAGACAAAATGATATTTCTCTTAATCTACTGAATCAAATGATTTGAAACTTTATAGGCATAAACTAGACACTTATACCTTTCCAATGAGTCATCTTGCACTCAATTTGAAGCTCTGGAGAGAGAGCAGCAGCCTCTTCAAGATTACTATTGGAAAGAAGATGATGCAGAAAATCGAAGGAGCAAGACAATGATGGTCACAAGTGTATGTATATTGCTTCCATGTATTGTACAAGTGATTTCAAGTCTTTATATAGACTCTAGGAGTGTTCCACGACTTTTACAAGTTGAATTTGAATTCAAATGAAGGTGGGAATGGTTGTTGGAGGGAATCAATTCACTTTCCTACAATCTAGGAAAAGTGAAGATCTAGTTTGATCTACTTTTAGGTGATTTGATTTGCTTGATTGAATGCAACTTCAACCACCAAAATTTCATGGGATTTGGTCTCTATCTTTCTACCTTTACATGTGTAAAGCTCAAGGCTTTTACAAGGGTAAATGAACCATCAAAAATCTCTCAAAAAAATACAATAAATGAGCATATGAAAAAGAACTCTCCAACGGATATTCTTTCGATGTGATAGCCTTTGATGTAGATCAAATCCACCTCAAGCATAGTGTAAGTTTGATGTTCCAACAAAAATGCATGAAGAATCAATATGAAGGATATTCTGATCCTCATGCTCATGTTGCAAAATTCAGACAATTGATTAGGGCAGAAGAAGTAGAGGATTACAAAGTGCAATTTGAAGCATTTGGTCTAACCCTAACTGGACCTGCACTATCTTGGTTCATTCCATTGAGAAAGGAAATGTATCCAGATATTGAATCTTTTCTTGAAGCCTTCATAAGGGAATTCTCAAAAACTGGAATAAAACATAGTACAGCTACCCTAATACATAGTTTTAAACAACAACAAGATGAAAATGTCAAAGAAGCAGCTAGGAGATTCAAGCAATACATTGATGGATGTCCAAGAGAGGAGGTACCATCCATGGCAATACAAGTATCTCTATTCATAGAAGGACTGAGAAGTGCACAATTAAGAACCTTGGTGTATTATAGGAGATGTCTTGATCTAGGAGCATGTGTGAAAGAAGCAATAGATTTAGAGGACAACAGAGGATAAGATTTATTAGCATTTGATCAACCAAGGATAAATGAAGGTAAAATCCCACCAGCAGAAGAATTAGCACAAGCCATTGCTAAAGCCCTAGAAGTTAGCACCAAGACAAATTTGATAAACACCAAGATAGCAACAAATAAGAAACATTATAACTATGGAGAAAATCATCTGGTACAACACTGTCCTTACCAAAAACCACAACATTTGCAAGATAGAAAAACACTCAAATATTGTACATTGGAAAGAAAATGGACAAACCATACCAGAGAAGAATGCTTCTACAATAAACAACCCATTAAAGAAAGAGAATATGTGAACCAACACAATTTACAAAGAGAATCTAGATTTGTTGTGCAACCAAGAACTGTACGTGGACAACAACCACCTTTACCAACAAATGTAGTACCAGTAAAATACACACGAATAGAAGAAGAAAGCTCAAGACTTAGATCGTCTTACAGAGAGGATTATCATTGGAATGAAGGATATCAGGAAGATTGGGAAGGATATGAACAGAGAGAACCAGAATTGCAAGCCCTGGACTTAGGAAATGGGAGAATTGAAATGGGGAGAAATGGGGAAAAAATGAGTTGATACCCACTAAAATGAGATTACAACTTGTAGATGGACACATAGAAAAACCCCTAGGAATATGGGAAAAGGTGATTGTGGAAATATGTGGAATAGAGATAGAGCATACTTTTGCCATAGTTGAATTTCCACAATCCACTTCATATGAAATTATCCTAGGAAGACCATTTATGAGACAAATGCAAATTGTGCAAGATTGGGGTAATGATTGCCTATATCTTCAAAGCAAAGGAAGAATAACTAGGGTAAATTTAAGAAATGGTCAATATTGTGATATGTCCCCTCAAGAATGGTTCAAAGTACATCAAAATCAGGAATTAAGTGAAGAATCAAGGAGTGAATATTAGAATGAGACAGAATCATCAATGTGGAAATGTAATGTGATAAGGAATCTCACAAATAAGAAAAGGATGTTAAAAAAAGGAGATTGTCTAGGAGAAAGGAAATCACAAGATGAAAGCTACATACCACAAGAATTTAAAGATGAAGAATTTGAGCCTTATGGTTGGAATCAGATTTTGACCACAATGGATCTAGCTAATGATGAGTATGTGGGAGTGAAATTCCAAAATGAAGAAGGATATGATATCTTCCACATAGGAATACAAATGATAAAGGTGTCAAAAACAAAGGAAGACCAGGAGGAAGGAATAATATTAAAAAATGGGAAAACACAATATCTGGAAGAAGTAGAAGCTATAGATGCTATAAAAGACAAAATCTCAGGAAAATATAGAAAAAACAAACACAAGGAAATAGAAAAAGATCAAGAAGCTGAAAAAAATAAAAAGATCAAATTTCAAGACCTATGAAGTAGAAGACAAACTACTTCTAAAAATGAAACCAAAAAGAGAAAAGAAAAAGGGGGAGGCATATGACAATGAGGAACAAACTAAGAAGGTGATATATATTGGAATATTGTACTCCAGAAGATGAGCAGCAAGAGTATTTAAGAAGAGCTCATTGTTGGAATCCCTGTATTCATGCTTCCATGATAGTTACCCTAAATAATCTCAATAGGATGAGAGTACATTTGCCTTATAGGATTCAAGATGTAAAAAAGTATGTTTCCAACTGTTGGGAATGTCAATCCTTACAAAATTCAAAAATTATAACTTTGTATTGGTTTTAGAAAAATCTAGATTGGAGTGCAAACATAATTGAGGAGTTGAAAAGAAATAACAAAGGAAAGTCAGTAAGATCTAGTGCAGACTCGAGGAATCTACAAATGATTTCTGAAGAGTATCAACTAATAGGAGATCAATTGTACAAGAAAGGGATGGATGGATATTTAAGAATTTGTGTTCTTGAAGCTAAATATATGGAAATGTTAGAGATGGCACATTCTAGAGTGGTAGGTGGACATTTTTCAAGTGAGAGGACTGCTAAACTCATATTATATTCTGGTTTTTGGTGGCCAACTCTATTTCCTAATGCAAGAACATATGTGAAAAGATGTGACATTTGTCAAAGAGTGAGTCAACCAAATAAAAGAGACAATATGCCATTAGTACCACTTATTTTAGCAAGAGCATTTAGCAAATGGGGGTTGGATTTCATTGGACCTATACACCCTCCAACAAAACAATCCCATGTTGAATATATACTTGTAGCCACAGATTACTTGACCAAATGGGCAGAGGCTAGGGCTACAAAAAGGGATGATGCTCAAACCACTACAAGATTTCTTTATGAAAATATTATCACCAAATTTGGATTACCAATTGAATTGGTAAGTGATAGGGGGACTCATTTTTTGAACCAAATAATAGAAAACATAACTGAGATGATCAGTCATAATAAGTCCACTCCTTATCACCCCAAGCCAATGGATTAGCAGAAAGCACTAATAAGGTAATGTGCACTGTTTTGTCAAAATTGGTAAATACGAATAGGAATGATTGGGATTTGCAACTTAATCATGTCTTATGGGCTTATAGAGTGGCATACAAAACTGCACTTGGAACCACACCATTTAATTTGGTACATGGACAAAATGCAGTTCTGTCTTTAGAATTCCTTATTCCAACACTAAAGGTGGGTAGTCAGTACAAATGGACTGGACATGAGTTATCTGAGAGAGTGGTGGAATTGGAAAAACTTGGAGCTTCTAGAATTCAAGCAATCATGAGCATATATGCAGACAAGAGAAGGCAAAAAGCTTATCATGATGTTCATATTAAAGAAAAGTACTTACAAGAAGGAGATCTAGTTTTGGCATACACAGTAAAAGAGCATCAAAAAAAATTTCAGAAAAAAGGACATGGGCCTTATATTATCAATCAAATAAGTAATAGTGGAGCTATCCAATTAGCTAATATAAATGGAGAAATCATGCCAAACTTCATAAGTGGAGGTAGGGTAAAAAGGTATGATCTTCCATTAACTGTTTCTGAATGGAGAAGAATACATCAAGCTCAAAACAGGAAAAAAGAAGAGGAAAGAATTAGGTATGAGGCTCAACAGGAGGCAAAGGAAAGAATAAGGAAGAGTAAGGAGCTTAGAGAAGTCCTTTTGTGTGAAACACCTTTAAGAGTGAGAGAGCATTTGCCTGTTATAACAATGAACGTTCATGATGAAAAAATCAAGGTTTTGATAGATTCAAGTGCACAAAGTAAATTTGATCAGTTCAGTTTTGTTGAATAAGTTTAACTTAAAAAGGGCTGAAAGTAAAACATTTATCAAAACCTTAGAAGGGCAGATGATACAAAGCTTGTCTTCACTATCTATTAAAGTTAAATTCAATGAAGAGTACATGAAAATAGATTGTGAAGAATGGCCTGATCATATGATGACTGAGAAATTGATTTTGGGACAACCATGGCTCATGCAAGGTAAAGTAATTTTGGATTTTGAAAATCTGAAGCTTAAGTTGACAATAAATGAAAAAAGGTTTTTAATGTTTTTATTGAGTATTGAAGAACAGGAAGATCAACGAGATATTCATGACTCAGACTTGGAGGGATTTACTTTTTCACTAGAAGATACAAAGGAATTACAAACAAAACTTCTTTATGATCAAATCTACTCCAGTCAAGAAAAGGAGGAAATTGAAGAAACCAAAGGTGTTGAAAAGAGAGAAGAAAGGTGGAAAGTGTGGAATGATCAGAAGCATCCAGGCATCAAGGCAGAAAGAATGTGGAAACAAAAAAGATTGTTTTATTCCTAGAACAAAGTCAAAAGGAATCAAGTATTATTGGGTAAAAAGATCAGATTTGATTCAATGGAAAGAAAACAAGGAAGAAGATACTAAAATAGTTCAAAAGCATAAAGAATTACAGATAAAGGAAAAGGCAAAATGGTCATCTGATACACACATGGGATTCTTGGTAAAGAATTCAGAATTTCACCAGAAAGGAATTATGACATCCTGGAAATTATTTCCATTTAGTTTACCTCATTCTTTTTCTAGAATAAAGAATTAGGAGGGGAAGAAATAAAAGAAGAAATTGGTATTAAAAAAAAGAAAAAAAAGACAGGAGAAAATCATTATTAAAAAAAAGAGAAAAAGAGAAAACAGAAGAAAACAAAAAGAGAAGAGGAAGAAAAAAGAAAGAGAGAAAAATCATCAATTCTTTTGTAATTCTTTTGTTTATATAAGTTATATAGCACAAGCAAGATATAGGTTGTAATTTAGCAGGAGTCTATTCTTTATTCATTTTTTCTTTTTTCCTTTTTTCCTTTTATTGCTAAAAAATATATAAAAAAGAGCTGTTAAAAGGAAGAGAGCACTAGACATCTTGCTTTACATGTGATGATCACTTCAATTGAGTTTTATCTGTGATACAAATAAGGAAGTCAGGATTCATCTAAGATTTTATTTTCATTCTTTTCCATTACATCTCAAGACAAATGTGATTTCATTAATTTTTTGTGACTCATGTGGGTAGAGTTTTCTTTTTTGTGATGTTATACTTTCTCCAGAATGGTGAATCCGAAGGAACTGCCAATTCATGATTTCAAAGCAGATTAAGTAACTTTGTCTAGAGGACATTGGTTCTTAGACAGTGAAGCAACAGTGGAAAAGGTGGAGCTGGAGTCTGATGAGGAACAAGAGATTCCAGAAGCAGAGAAGATAGTCAAGGAACTAAAGGAAACCCTTAGTATCATTGGTCAGCACATTTTTACGGTAGGAGTTAGAGGTCACAAGTATACCATGTTGTGCCAAGAATTTTACAAATTTCAAAAAATTGCAGTTAATTATAAAAGATGGAAAGCAGTGGGATTATACAGACTATTGGATGAACCTTTATTCTTTATTGATTTTGAGAGAGTATCCCAGGTTATGTACAGTCAGCTGGAAGTTGGAAAGGGCAATGATGCATATTTCAGGTGTTCAGTCAAGGACAAGGAAAAAAAAGAAGTGAATATTACTATAAAGGCAGAGCATATCAGGGCAGCCCTTCAGTTCTATTCAATGGGAACCAATTTGGATAACAGCTTTGTCAAGAAGAATAAAGCAACCTACACAGGATATTCTAAATTTGCTGATTTCAAAGGGAAAGAGAATGAAGAATATGCTATCAGAATGTTTCTTCAATACTTCTTGTTTCCAAAACTACCTAGATATACCGTGCCACACAAACCAGTGACATTGATCATGTTCAATAATAAGGACAGAACCAAGCCATTTGGAGTAATGGATGTAACCTCATACATCCATGATCAATTGAAGGAAGCAGCCAAACATTGGGAGAAAAGGAAGTTCATGAATGGAGCACAATTCTTAACAAGGATTATATATCATATTTTAGGAATGGAGGATCAATTAAAGTTGGCTCCAGAAGCTCAATACTTCAGAAGTTTGATGTTAGGGACTAAAAGTCCTTCTAAAATGATTTCTGTAAGAGAGATGGAAGCCCAAACAAGCATGAGGGGAGCAGAAAGGAAAAGAAAAGGGGTCTCAGAAGAAGTTATTCCAGTAAAGAAGAGAAGGTTGGACCCCAGGAAGGTAGAATTGGAACAGGAGGAAGCCACAAATTAAGAGCATGAAGCTGCTCAAAAGGAAGTACAGTCTTCAAATGAACCTCATCCACCCCAAATAAGTAAAGAACAATTGTATACTTATCTGACTCAAGGAAACAATAAAAGGGCAATCTATGAAGCCCAATATCAGAAAATGTCGGAAGACTATTCATGTAAAGCAACTGATTGGATACAAGAAGAAGTGGAACACTATGAAGAGTTACATGATCAGATGATGGCTGTAGAAACTGAAGAAGCTTTTGTTAAAAGTGAAGTAGAACTGTTGGCTTATTTCAAGGAGTTACAAGTTCCTCATGAAACCAAAACCACCATAGTAGTGAAGAAGAAGGTTCAAAAGAAATCTGTGCAGAAAAAGAAGCTGACCAAGAAGAATAAGGGAAAAGCAGTTGAACAAGCACAAAGGAAGGAGACAGAAAAATTATCAGTAGAAGAGAAAAAGCAGGAGAAATCCATTGTATTAGAAGAGCAAAGAATGGACAAATCAGGGATAGCTAGTGGGATAGCTAGTGGGATAGCTAGTGGGATAGCTAGTTCCTCACAGTTCTCTTCAGATTCAGATAGTGACATTGAAAACTTCCTTTTGAAAAGTTTAAATTTTTCAGTACCTAGCACACCAATAGTGACAGTACAAGTCTCTGGAAAAATCAAAACACCAGAAGATATGAGTCAAAAGTCACATGGAATACAGGTCCATGAAGAAGCAGCAAAACAGGTTAGTCCTGGAGAAGAAAAAAGGATACTATAAGGTAAAGCAGTAATGATGGAAGAAGAGGTTGAAGCAAGAAAAGAGTTCAATAGTGGATTAGTGGACACAGGGGTTAAAGCAATATGGACAAAACCATCTCATCAAACTTATTTCAAACTAAATGAGGATGAGTAAAACCTAGAAGTAGAAAAGGAAGCTCAGAAATGCAGCTCAGTGCACAATCAAGAAGATAAAGATTTGATGGAGGAAATAGAGAAAGTATTGGAAAAGGAGGACTTCCAAGAGATTAAATAAGGGAACACAGAAAAAGAAATAAACCAAAGTTTAGAAGACATACTTTATGATTTAAGTCATAATGAGGAGTTCACAACTACAGAAGATCAGGGAAAAGAAGACGCATTAGATCTTATTGATATAGATGAGCAAGAGGAGGGACAAAAGGAGCAGCAAATGAATGATCAGGTGAATGATCAGGTAAAACTCTCAATGGAGATTGATTCAACCTCAACTCACGATAATAAAGTACAGGAAAAGGAAGAACAGGTCATTGAAGAGAAACAACAGGAAATGGGGAAAAAAACTAAAGGAAGAGAAGTAGATAGAAGTGAAAAAAATAGAATTGGAAACTGGGTTAGAAAGGATACCCAAAGATATTAGGTCTGCTTGTAAAATTATCATGAGCAATATAGAGCAGTTCAGACCATCTAGTAGAAACATGATTATATCAGGAATGGTGGAAGAATCAGAGTTTGTGAAAGGCAGTAGAATCATTAATGAGCAAAAGAAAGAAAAGGAACAATTAGAGGAGCAGCTGAGGGCTGTCCAAGAAAGAAATGAGGATTTGACCAACAGGATAATTTCATTGGAAGAATTGGAGGTTCAACAACAAAACAAAATTCAATTTCTTGAAGAGAAATGTGCAAAGCAGATAGAGCATAGCAGCAAAATGGAAATGGAGCTAAAGAAAATAGAAGGAAGATACAGAACACTTCAAAGCTCATATCAGATTATGATCAAAGAAAATGAAGAAATAAACAGGTTATTAATGGAAGAAGGCCAAATGAAGGAAGAAAGTAAGATTGTACAAGTAACACAAGATGAGAGGGAGGAATTGAACAAAGAAATTCCAAGACTACAAATAGAACTAAAGGAAGTCAAAGAATTGGAAAAGCAAGCCAGTGTACATGTTGCCAGCTCAATGAGAGGATACAATAAACTACATTTGGATAAAGCAAAAGAAAGAAGTGATTGGCAAGTGAGTATAGAAAAGGAAAGAAGTGAGTGGAAATCAGAAAGAGAGTTATGGACATCTCAGAATAGAAGCTTAATGTTGGTGGTGGAGGAGCTACAGAAAAATTTGGAAAATCCACAAAAACAGGTTGAAGAGCAGGTAGTGACTACACAAGCAGAAGAATATGAAGGGGAAGAAGATATCAGAACTCAACATTTTGATGAACAAAAAGACAAAGTAGCAGTTGAGGATTACTCAGATGAGTTTGTTCAAAAACTTCTAACTGACAGAGAATCGAGAATGGAATTTATTAGAAAAATGCATAATGAATATGAAGAACAATTTGTGAATTTTTCTCTCAACAAAGGAATAAACCCAGACCAACACCATTGGGCAGCAGATGGCCTAGGCATACCTTTTTGTATGATTATTGAAAGTATTAAAAATTACCATCTTGCAAGGGTAGGATTGTCATCAAACAAGTATTTGGAATATGAAGAGGATATCAATGTAACTAAGGAATTATTTGAAAAAGCCAATCCTAAATGGAGGAACAAGTGGTTAGATGCCAACAAAGAATGCAGGAAAATTTGGAAAGAGGCACCTATTCAGCTAAAGATAAATCTAGCCGATTGTCCAGTAGCAAGGAGAAGGGATTGGATAGTATTTTGGGAAAGGAGAAATGCAGGACAAATCCTAGCAAAATGG
>CM035407.1:57321380-57336380 GCA_020310875.1 Ceratopteris richardii | reverse complement strand
TGGTAAAACAAAGTGCACCACCATAATCTACATGATGAGCACATTCTAAATCACTAAAAACAGTTAAAAAATTCCGTGTTTCTCTGTCAATCGCGATCGACACCATCGATTGCGATCGACAGCCACGACCTACAGCATCTGTCAATCGCGACCGACAGACCTGTTGATCGCGACCGATAGACCCCACGACCGACTGACTGCCACGTAGGACCCTGTCAATCGCGATTGACACCGTTGATCGCGATCGATAGCCACGACCGACACCTCTGTCAGTCGCGATTGACACCGTCGATTGCGACCGAATGAATTTCAACAATTGATTGACTTACTCGCGTAGCCACGTGTCCATCGCGACGGACACAGCCCCGATCGACTGAATTCACGACGAAAAACCTCGAAAAAGTGTCAATCGCGATTGACACCATCGATCGCGATTGACAGGACTCACGACCGACTCTGTCGATCGCGATTGACACTGTCAATCGTGACTCACGTGTCGATCGCGACCGACAGGCCCCGACGAACACCTCTATCAATCGCGATTGACAGACCTGTCGATCGCGATTGACAGGCCTGTCGATCGCGATTGACAGGCCTGTCGATCGCGATTGACAGGCCTTTCGGCCAAAAATTAGGGTTAATATTTCCAAGTCTTTGGGGTAATTTTGGGCATAATTAGCAAGCCATTAGTGATTTGTGAGGTCCCTACACATGTGTTCTTGAGAAAAACCTTGTGATCTGTCAGCCTGTTTGAACCCTGTTTTAGCACCAGAACCCTGAACTGTCATAACTTTCCCATACGAAATCCGTTTGTTGTGATTCTTGTCTTGTTGGAAAGCTCGTGGGGAGTACAAAAAAAACATCCACTGGTTACGGTTAAATTAAGATCTGGATTATTAGATAGGGTATTTTGAAGTTGACCAAACCCAGGGGGAATAAAATTCAGGGGATCTCTAGAATTGTTTTCCATAAAGACAAAAGGCTAATTGGTATCTGAGTTACATGAATGAAAGTAATTGGTTCTGTCTTTGGAATTTAAGTCTTGAGCTAACTTTGGAACTCTTACAGAGCCAGTGAGAGCATCGAAGGGCATTCTAAGCAAGAGTAAGTGCAAGCTTGGGAACGCGTTTCCTAGGCACTCAAGGGCAACCAAGAAGGAAACAAAAGATTGGAAATTCTCAACTCCCTCTGTCAATTCCTAGCTTAGGCTAAGAACGACTAGTGATAGGAATAGGCCAGGGCAGCGATAGGCATTTATCAAGTTGAAGACTACCTAAGCACTCAAGTTCAAGCAAACGATATAATCCCTGTACGATCGAGAATCTTAAAGGAAAAGGACTTAACGTGGAACGATCAACTTCAAGTGCGGAAATACACTCAAGTATACCTGACGATGTGATATCAGACAAGAGTATAAATACGATAATCAACATAAGAAGGAATCAAGTAACTGTTACGAAAGAACTCAGCAACGAGGTTGTACTCGGGCAAATTTAGGCTATTCAACTAGGCTTATGAACCTTAGATCAGGGCGACATCTAGGGAGAGATAGACAAAGTCTTAGGTCTTCAGAGGCTAGTGTCAACCACACTGCTAGGTCTTGGGCCCAGCAGTTGAGCCACCACTCATACTACCCTAGCTCTGAGACTAGTGAATCAGAGATGTCTCAAGGCATGGACAGACCTACGCAAAGTTCAGGAGTGCCATAATTGCACAGGGTAGAAGGCCCTTACAAAACGCAGCTGGAATACCTTAGGACCAACCGATTAGGTGCTAGCATCTATGAGGACGGCCTAGGAAGGTCCGTGGTCAAAATCAAAAACCCAGACCAATCTATTGGGCTAGAGCACCCTGCTGTCAAGTTTGAAAGTGGTGCATACCTTGATAAAGAGGGAACCATATACGTGGTCACTAGTCACCCGGAGAGGACAGATGAATTCAGTAATGTGATCTCAGAAGCGGATTTAGGTGACCTGGAGCAAGGGAACATGGGTGTAGAACCTAGAACCCCCTGAGGCAAATCTGTTCTCACTAGGATTATCACACCAGAGTGGATTCCCCAAGACAATAAGAGCATAGATCTACTCCTGAACCGAGAGACTAACGAAGCCTTTTGGAGGTATAAATTTGATCGGCCAAATGATATAGGAACAATCATGATCTATGAGTTCAAAGATCCTGATAGCCCAGGCAGAGTGACCTACCTAGATCACGCGTCAGAGAGGATCTTTGTGGTTACAGAACATGATAGACATGCTTACACTTGGAAGGGTGAATTTGTTTTCCCCCAACCAAGATCGAACGTGTCCTATGGTCACCCTGGAGCTGGAACATCCCAAGCTCATGGAACTCAAAGAGACAGAAGTAGAGATAGGCTAGAAGTAAGCTTTGCCAACCCAGGGGGCAGAGAAAGAACGAGGACGGAAACAAATAGAGTAGAACCTGAGGTACTTAGAGCTCCCAGGAATCAACGAAATGCGGATGAGTTCCCTCTACCACGACCTAGAGAACACACAAGGACTTTGAGACCGACTCAACTAGTTAAGTCCATGAAGAACCACTTCGATGGCACTGGAGATCCATACGATCATGTGGCTGAGTTTAGGCAAGTCTTGAGAGCTGAACAAGTTGAAGATCTGTTCACGCAGTACAATGCCTTTGGTCTAACCCTTAGGAACACTGCCCTGACATGGTTTCAGCCACTAAATGAGAGGCAGTTCAGGAGCATAGACCAACTTCTAGAGGCATTCATTATCGAATTCTCTAAAAGTGGCATAAGACATAACACTTCCTCACTTATTCACAGATTCAAGCAAACCCCTCAAGAAACCGTGAGACTTGCAGGAAGAAGATTTAGGCAATACTTAGAGAGATGCCCTATCCCTGAGTTACCCACGCCAGCTAAGCAAGTGGCTTTATTCCTTGATGGATTGCTGAGTACAAAATTGAGATCTTATGTGTACTTGAAGGACCCTAGGACCATAGAAGAGTGTGTACGCATGTGCATTGACATCGAGGATAACCTAGGGGAGGAGTTAGAGCTTTCCAAGATATACAAAGATTCAGTTAGTGCCTCTAGCCTCTCTTCCACGCAATCCACATCAATTGAGGAACTCGCTGAGAAAGTAGCTCAGAAATTAGGTGTCACTAGCAAACAAATCCCAAGATTTGCCCCTGTGAAAAGATGCTATACTTGTGGAGGTGACCACATGGCGAATGTATGTCCCATTATGGCTCAACCCCAAGTAAATCCTAGTAGCGAGTACTACACCATAGAACGGAGGCACACCAATCACACCGCGCAAGATTGCTCCTACAATAAGCAAGCCGTTAGGCAGACGTACCCTCAGCCATACCCTCAACAAGGCAGATACCAGAGTCAATACCCACCACAACCGTATACTAGGCCTCAGCAAAATTACCAACCTCAATATCAGGCCCAACTGAGACCCCAGCCAGTGCTAGCACAACAACCACCTGCTCCTACTAATGTGATTCCGGTAAAGTATGCTGCTGTAGAAGAAAACCTGAATAGAGCTATAGTCCCTGTAACACCATTGCTTTCTGAAAGTGACCCGAGTGACCATAGCTTTGATTCGACGCATGTTGACAGCCCCCAGGCCTACTACATGCAGTCTCCTGAACATGGTGAGTCCTACTATAGTGAAGAGCCAAATGAACCTAATTGGGAGTCAGAGTATGTTAATGTCATGTATGCAAACCCCAACACTAGACCTCAAAATAGGCAAGTAAGAGCCCCATTCCCTAGAGGACCATGCTACAGATGTCAGGGAGATCATCTCATTCGTGATTGTCCCTTGCCTCCACCTACACAACCCCAATCAGTGATGATCCAGGGTTTTTGCCAAGAGTGTGGAAAGGAGCATCTCTTACGAGACTGCCCAAAAAACCCTAATAATGTGCCAAAAATCACTCCTATCAATGTTATTGGGTTAGTAGTAGACTCTATAGGGAGTGTGACGTCCACCGCACTAGTACAGGTAGTGACTAGAGCTCAGGCATTGCCGCAAAACCAAGGGGTAGGCCAGGAAAAGAGCCTAGAGGCTAGTGAAACTGAGAGCATAACCAAGAAAAGGACTAGAGCTTGGAGAGATAGTCGTGAAAGAATGAAAAGGCAATGGGCAAAAAAGATGAGTGAACTCGAGGAAAGCCTCAGAGAAACAAAGGCCAGGATAACTGAACTCACATCTCAAACTCCCTCTCACACTACCCCACCTCCACCACTCCCAACTCCATCTGACCCGCCACCTTCCAACCCACCTCACACAATTCCACCACCCCCAAGAGTAGGATCAGTCCTAGCAGATCCCACTCCCGAGAACCTAAACATGATGCTTAAAGCATATCAGGCCAGAATCCAAGAAGGGCCAAACGTAACTGATCATGAAAAGTGTTACCCTAGAGCAGAACTAGAGCTAGAACGAACCAAAATTTGTGCTAAGATGGTGGAATTGGCTCAGACCATGTTTGAAGCCAGTCGCCTATTTAACATCTCTAGTTCTGCGAAGACACAGTTGCACTTTAATGGACTGTTAGAAAGAATAGCGAAACTGATTGCACAATCAGAAAAGGAACCCGCCTCTCAACACA
The DNA here is from genome assembly GCA_020310875.1 of Ceratopteris richardii. Classification (NCBI taxonomy): domain Eukaryota; kingdom Viridiplantae; phylum Streptophyta; class Polypodiopsida; order Polypodiales; family Pteridaceae; genus Ceratopteris; species Ceratopteris richardii. Next base: position 57,331,769 of record CM035407.1, on the reverse strand, counting down.
AGGACAAGGCAAGTGAAAGAGTAAGCATTCCTGCCCAGGAAGCCTATGTGCCTAACTCTACGGAGCCAGACACATCTTCTTCTATGAATCCGTTCACACAAGAATTCCTACGAGAGATTCAAGAAGAAAAATGGGCTAAGGAAAGTGAAGCCCCTCCTCCCATTGAACTCGTGGATGACGCACATGATCAGTTCCCACAGGACATCCCTTCTATTTATGAAGAACAGGAAAGTGTCCACTCTCATGAGAGGTTAGACTTTGAGTCTAACTCTTTACAAGAATTACCCCACTTTATGGGCCCATGGGAAACCAAGTCTACTTGCCTGAGAGCACCCACGGTCATGGTACGAAATGAGGACTTAGTCATACCTAGGAACACGGAGGTAGTAAAGAATACTAAAGTGCAGTGCAACCTCACCTTAGAAGAGCTACTCAAAGTAAGGCCAGAGCTATGGAAACATGTAGCCAAACAAGTACCAGAGATAGCAAAACCTCGTTCCCAGGTAGGATCCCAGAGAACAGTGCCAGAAATACCATTGGACAAGATAGGAGACATGAGTGAGGGCGAAGAGGGAAACACATATCTTCCTATCACCCATCAAGGATAAACCACCAAGGCCATTCTAGACTCAGGCGCAGGTGTTGCAATTGCTACCACTTCCCTATGGAAGCGCTGGGGCAAGCCAGCACTCAGGCCCACAAGGATGAAATTGCAAATGGTCGATGGTCACATAGAGAGACCCCTAGGGTTGTTAGAAGGAATAACTCTCACCACCTGTGGTGTTGAGTTCGAGCACACATTTGCTATATGTGATTTTAGCAAAAATCATGCCTATGAGATGATTTTGGGAAGACCCTTTATGTGACAGTTGCAAGTGGTCCAGGATTGGGGAACCAATTCCTTGTACCTGCAACACTTAGGTGTTACGACCAAAGTGAATCTCAAAGATTACTCTCATAGAGATGTCCCTCCTATCCAATGGAATCCCATCCATAAAGCCAAAGATGATACGGAATCGGTGCATTCCATAGGATCAGGATCCTCATGGATGCATGAAGATACCCATTTGTGGATGTGCAAAGTATTAGTAGAAGAAGAGAAAAGAGAGAAAGCCAGAGAGATAGGTGTGAAGGAAACACATAGATCAATTCAAGACCCAGCCTATGCACCTGTAGTGTTTCCCGATGAAGAGTTCGAACCTCATGGTTGGGCAGAAATCCTAGCAACAATGGATGTAGCCATCAATGAAGAACAATGGACACCTCACTGTGATGAAGATGGCTATGACATTTCAGTCTTCTCCATAGAGCCAATCATGGGAGAGGCAGTGTTAGAAGAGTGTGAACCTAGCCCTGATGCATTTGAGGATGCAAGTGACTCCGATCTAGAGTCAATCATTATGGACCCACCTTTTGCATCAGATGAAGAATACTTCTATGAAGTAGAATTTCAACCCCAGAGGTATGGAGAGCTTACAAATGATGTAAGGCTGGCCACACATGTGACCCCGTAGGAAGAAGGAAAGAAAAGAAAGAAGAGAGAAGTCACACCAGAAGAGGAAGAATCTTTGTTTGAGGTCCAGGAAAATTTTAAGAAGTATGAGATAGATGACAGGAGAGTCATGATCAGAATGCCTAAACGAGAGGCGCAATCAGGGGAGGCCTATGATAACAAAGAAGCCACCAAGAAAATAGTGGTAGCCGTGGAAGAAGGAGAAGAGAGATGCACGTACATAGGCCATGACCTGATGAAAGACAAAGAGCACGAATTGGTAGCCTTGCCAAGAGAATATAGAGATGTATTCGCTTGGAGTTACAAGGATTTGAAAGGTGTAGACCCTGACATATGCTCACACACTATCCCCCTGACCTCAGATGCCAAACCTTCTAAGCAAAAGCCATCTACATATAATGATAACTATGCTACTAAGATCAAAGAGGAGATAGATAGACTGGTAGAAGCTGGATTCATCTATGAGATTGAGCACACTGAATGGGTATCCCCCATCGTAGTGGTGCCCAAGAAAAATGGAAAGTTGCATGTATGCATTAACTTGAAGAAGGTCAATGCAGCCACAATTCGAGATAATTATCCGCTTCCTATCATAGAACATCTTTTAGAAAGAGTAGCAGGCAAGGAAGTGTACAGCTTCCTTGATGGATTTTCGGGCTACAATCAAGTAGCCATAGCTCCAGAAGATCAGCATAAGACGGCTTTTGCCACTGAATGGGGCATTTTTGCCTTTAGAGTAATGCCATTTGGGCTTACCAATGCACCAGCTACCTTCCAAAGGCTGATGTGCCATGTATTTAAAGAGTTCCTGAGGAAGAACTTAGAAGTCTATGTTGATGATCTTTGTGCTCATTCCAACATTAGACAAACCCATATTCCTAAACTCAGACAAATCTTTGACAAATGTAGAGAATACCAAGTCTTCTTGAACCTAGAAAAGTGTGTTTTCATGGTCAGGCAAGGCAAGATTCTAGGACACATAGTGTCAAAGAATGGCATATCCACTGATGAAGAGAAAGTGAGAGCCATAGCCGAGTTACCTAGGCCAAAGAATGTCAAGGAAGTACAAGCTTTCATGGGGCATTGTGGTTATTATCGACGGTTTATACACATGTATGCCATCATAGCAAAGCCCATGTACGGACTTTTGACCAACTTTGAGTGGACTGATGAATGTGAGAATTCCTTCAATGAGCTTAAACGACGATTATGTTCAGCACCAATCTTGACCACACCAGATTGGAATAAGCCTTTCCATGTTCATGTTGATGCGTCCAATTATGCTATTGGGTGTGTACTTGCACAGCCTACCGGTGAAGGTAATATGGATCTTCCAATTGCCTACGCTAGTAGACAGTTGAATGCGGCTGAACAAAATTATACCACCACTGAGAGAGAGGGATTAGGCATGGTATATGCAGTTAAGAAGTTTAGACACTATTTGCTTGCAAATAAGTTCAAATTTTTTACTGATCACCAAGCTCTACCGTACCTGGTAAACAAGCCATGTAATACAGGTAGATTAGTAAGATGGTTTCTCTTACTAATGGAATACGACTTCGAGGTTGTGGTAAGGAAAGGGAAGACTCATTTGAGGGCAGATCATCTCTCTAGGCTCACATCGGGAGAAGCCCCACAAGGAGTGTCAGATGACCTTCCCGGTGCTTACTTGTTTAATTTGGAAGTGGTGCCACAGTGGGCTAAGCCATTGGTGCCAGTATTGACATACGGGCCTAACCACCCAGTAATAAACACACAGGATAGAGAGGTAGTAAAAGCCCAAAAGTATCACATCATGGCAGGAAGTATGTACAAGCACACAGATCAAGGGATCTTGGCTTGTTGTGTGGAAGAGGATGAGTATGCTAAATGGTTGCAATTAGCACATGTAGGTGCATTAGAGCAACACTACTCAAAACAACGAGCCCTACAGACACTAAGGAGACTCGGAGTGCATTGGCCTACTATGGAGGCTGATGTCCAAAAGTTGTGCAAGGAATGCCCAATCTGTTGCACTAAACCACCTGTGGAACATGCCACTCTTTATCAAGTGTTCATAGTGCCAGATTGGAGTGAACCACTAGTATCCTTCCTGAGGACGAAAACATTCCCCCCAGACATGACTCTGGCTAGGAAAAGGAGTTTAGAACAAGAAGCCCAGGATTACTCACTCATTGGTTATAATCTATACAAGCATGGTAAAGATGGTTACCTGAGACTATGTGTCCATGAAAGTGAATATCTCAAGATCTTGGAAACTGCTCACCAAGGTGTAGCAGGAGGACACTTTGGACCAGATCGGGTGATCAAGGCAATACTATTTGCGGGCTTCTGGTGGCCGACCCTTCACATGGATGCACATACCTATGTGAAACAGTGTGATGTTTGTCAGAGAACTCAGTATCCTATACGCAAAGATGAGATGCCACTGAAACCTATGATGGGTGGACGTGCATTCTCTAAGTGGGGAATAGACTTTGTAGGTCCTATTAATCCCCCAGCTAAGGGTTCTCATGCTGAATATATCATTGTGGCCACGGATTATCTAACCAAGTGGGTAGAGGTAAAAGCCACAACGAAGAACGATGCTCAAACAACAGCTAAGTTTTTATTTGAGAATGTGTTCACAAGGTACGGACTACCTATAGAGTTGGTAAGTGATAGAGGCACTCACTTCTTGAATGAAGTTATCAAAAATCTTCTCCAAGAGTTCTTGGTAGTGCATAAGAAGTCTGCCCCCTATCACCCACAAGCCAATGGCCAGGCCGAAAGCACAAACAAGATTCTATGCAATGTGCTTACCAAATTGGTAAATAATAAACGCTCTGATTGGGACAAACAGTTACATCATGCTGTTTGGGCATACCGAGTCGCCTACAAAATGGTACTCCAAGCCACCCCCTTTCAGATGGTATTTGGCCAAAATGCAGTGCTACCATTGGACTTCTTAATACCTACATTGAAAGTGGCACAAGAGCATGAATGGACGGGTCATGAACTCTCCTCTAGACTATTTGACCTTGAACGATTAGGAGAAACAAGACTGAGGGCGTCTGCAGGGATATATGCAGCTAAGAAACGACAGAAGGCATACTTTGATGCCCACATTAAGGATAAAGGTTTGAAGGCAGGCGACCTAGTACTAGTATACATGTTGAAACAACATGCGAGGAAACTGGAGAAGAGAGGCTACGGACCCATGATCATTAATAGAATCTCAACAAGTGGAGCAGTGTAGCTAGCCACATTAGAAGGCGATGTTCTCCCAAGCTACATAAGCGGATGCAGAGTCAAGTTATATCAGGAACCTCTCTCAGAGGAAATGCTAAGTCGACTCAATATTGCTAAGAAACGCAAAGAAGAAGAAAAGCGAATTCGAGAAGAAGCTCAAGCAGAAGCTTTAGAGCGCATACGGAGAATGAAATTAAGAAGACAAGGCAGAGAGCAACCTAGGCCAGGTACATATGCAGATCAAGGATATCACGTGGCTATGTGTGAAGTTTCAGGTATCAGCTCTCATAGGATAATTGATCGACGTCCTTTTATAACCTTAGATATAGGACAAGGAAAGGGTGCAAGGACTGTAAGAGCCTTGATTGACTCAGGTGCAGCCACTAGTGCTGTTAAATTGTCTTACTGTCAAGAGTTGAAATTAACCATCAATCCTATGGAAGCATACCTCATAGGATTGGGAGGTGTGGAAAACCCTTGCATGGGCGAGGTGGAACTTCCCCTCTATATTCAAGACGAGGCAATGACAGTCAAAGTACTAGTGTGTCAAGATGAGGATCTCACTGAGCCTCTTGTCTTGGGTCAGGACTGGATCTATAATCATGCAGTCAACCTAAACCTAAGGAGTGGACTTCTTCAGGTATGGGTAAATCATAGCCGAATTACAGTTGAATTGGAAAATGAGGCACTCAAGGAATTAGGTAAGGCACGAACTCCTGGTCCTTCCAGGGATGCACATGAAGTTGACAATGCTATTCTTGTCCAAAACTGTATGATGCAGAAAGGGGATTGTATCAACGACGGAGTCAAGGATAAGACGGCACTCCCTTCTGTTCCAAAGGCCAGAGGGATGCAGCAACCAAAGGCAGCTCAAATACAGAGGAAGCAGAGCACTACCTATACCGGAGGCCAAAAAAAGGAGCAAAGCAGATTGTTTCAGCCGTTGAAACAAGTATGGAGGCGAAAAGGCGAACACCCTGTTCCGACCAGGCTAACCCCACGGCCAAAACCTCTTATTAGTAATCAACAACACGACACTAATAAGAAGTCTTTCATAAATTCTTCTACGAAAGTGAAGTCTATTTGGGTACCCAAGAAGTCGATGAAGGCCAGCCCACAATCATGACAAATCTGGGTGCCTAAGGCTTGCTTGCGGGCTCAAATAGCTACACCAAGGCCACACCCGGTACAACATGTTTCACTCACTCGAACAGCTGATGCCCAGTCTTACACATCACGCATGGACACATATTCTTCCATGCGCAGAAGTAGAATCACTCGTAAATGGGTCCCTAAAAAGCCTCATTCTCAAGTAGATACCCCTATCCAACTCTTCAGAGTCTCCACAAAATCAATATCAAAACCCATCCACTACATTTGGCAACCAAAGACTGGTAATAAACCCCGAACCCCAGTTGTAAATCCATGTCCATCTACTAAGTACGTCACTCTCACACTACATCATTCCACTTAGTTCTTAGGTCTACCTAATTCCTAACTACACACACAAGCACCGAGCACTTAACAACCCCCTAATCTCTCCTGAACCTCATGTTAATGTTGTAATGGGGACAAAAACGGTTCTATCTTGTCCTTTACAATGTTAACACATGTTTCTATATTCTCACAGAATCAGGAGGCAAGAAGTTACATGGTAGATACGGCAGGAACTAGCTCCCAGGCAGGCACCAGCCCCCAAGTCGTGGACATTGAAAGTCTTCCCGTTGAGGAGGAATTGAAGGAACGCCCAGTGGCATTGAGGGCATTACACGCATATCGGTTCAGAATCCTCCACAGGGGCACACAATGCCAGTCAGCAAAAACTCTCATTGGTTCAGTGATGTGGCAGGACCCCTAGGTGAAGGCACTTATATGTGGGATGCCGAGATAGAATTCAATGGGCGTTGGGGCAGATATCACTTTTTCACCAGGGAATTTGAGAGACTGCAGAATAATGAAGGATTGAAACCTATATGGAAGAAGGCAGGACTCTATGAGTACTTCAAATTCCAATTGCCAAAGCCCGATTTTCTAAGGTGCTCTTATTTGATTAGCACCCTCACTCCGAGCAAAGACAAAAAGGGATACAACTCCTTTGTCCTCCCATCTCTCACAAGGGGCAATGAACTGAAGCGTTTCAGGTTGACTATCAATTTGGTAAGGGAAGCTCTAGACATGAAAGGTATGCACATTCCTACGGAGAAAGAGACAATGGTCCCCGACAATATGAAGAACAGGAATCTGACGAAATTAAAGGACATGGTGGCAATGACACCTACGATTGCCATTCATTTGCGAATGGTCATGCAGCATTTCGCATTTCCCGCAGGAAAGGTTCACAATGCCACCTAAGAAGATATGGTTTAGTCTATATTTGGTTGATGCCTTTGATCTGACAATCAATATGCCCCATTGGATTATCGACCAAATCCACTTGGCTCATCAAAGGTGGTATAAGAAACAAAAGTCGGTACTATATGGATGTTGTGCTCTTACCAGGATTGTGTATAGATGTCTCGCGTATGATGTACCAGTGCAAAGGGCACTCATTTGGACCAGGGTATAGGAGTTTTAGCACAGATTATCCTCCGCAGGGCCACCCTCCAAGAAAATGAGAGGCGTCGTTCAGATGCCTTGTGCACAAGCCCGCGGTGCGACATTGACACGAGAGACAACTCCACGACTTCCAAGGCGGGTACAACCCTTCACTATCAGATTACCAAGACACAGCATTGACGGACCTAATCTGGTGTTCCCACCCATACCAATTGACCTAGAGTTTCCTCACGGATTCACTTTAGAAGACCTAACTGATGAGGAGGTAGCCAGAATCATCGAGGCGGTTAATGCAGAAGTTGAGGTAGAACAAGCTAGTGGACAACAAACTGCTACAGACCAACCCCATCCTAGACAACCAGATGTCGTCGATGTGGAGGGTGAAGAAGAAGAAGAACAAGAGGAGGAACATGATGGACAATCCGAGGAAGAAGAGCAGGAATATGATCAGGAAGCTCTGCAGGTACTTGAAGGTGCCCCAGCTTATACGAAGGCATTGAAAAAGCTCTATGATACCATGAACAGAGTTCAAGAGCAACAAAGACTATCCCTAGCAGTAGGCAAGGCCCTCATGAATCAAATCCTTGAGGAGGAAGGTGTAGACGAGAAATACCGCGCCACTCTTGACATGATTTCTGAGGCTTTGGGAGTACCTGAGACGGTGCATACCGCCCTTGCACAAGCACGAAGAACGGAGCGAAGATACGACAGACGTCCCCCTCGATCAGGAAAGCAGATGAATGTACTAGTATCAGAACCACAAGGCACATCCACAACCATGGGCACCGCACACACGGTCCACGATACTGAGGAAACCCATGTATCAAGTGCACCTCCGTCACCCCCTTTGCCACCCCTGCCTCCAACTCCACGACATTCACCTCCCACTACCAGTGTAACCACTACCATCACTGCCTCCGAGTCCACTACCCATACCGAAGCACAGACCATCACACAACCCACACACCCTATCTCCACTTCTTTTGTCTATACGACCACTGAAAGAGTAGTTCTAACCGCTGCCACAGAAAATCTCAACCCCCCTATCACACTTCCGGGCAGTTCATATTCACAATTGCACTCACCACTGTACACTTTCACCACCATCACCGCACCCACAATTCCAATATTCACAATCACTCCCACTACTGCATCCACTGTTGAATTTATGGACATCTCACCCACCTCCGCACCTCTCCCTCCCCCCATACACCCACCATCTCCCATTCCCCACCTCCCACTTCACCATTTTCCAGCACCGCATCCACACTTTCATTCCCCTTCCCCTTTCCCTTCCCTTCTGCATTCAACACCCTTCTTGCATCCACCCCCATTAATAATGTATTTAATAATATGTATCAGTGTATGTCGCAACTACAACAACACTACCAGCATCTTGATAACCAACATACGCGGCTCTTTCGAAGTCATGAGGAACTTCAACTACGCTTCATTGATCTCGAAAGGGAAAAGCGGCTACTACAACAACAGCATGCCACCTTACAGGAACAACACGAACAGTTAGTAGCCAACCCACCCCAGTCAGATGCAGAAGAAAAGAAACAAATGGATGATTTGCTGCACTCCGAGATAACGGAGGATCTCAAGCTCAGATGCAACCTAGCCCTCCTACGCAAACACGTCTACAGCACTCGAAGAGAATAAACGGTTGCAGAAACAGAATGAAGAAAACTTGGAAGCAGCCATGGAGGGTTCCCCGCAGGAAATCGACCCAGAGAAATTCAAGGCCATTCCCTCAGAGAATATGCAAATTGTGTTAGAAACCCATGCCAACCTCCTGGAGGCCCATGCAGCATTAGAACGAGAAAGAGATGACCTACTTAAGCAACTGGCAACTCAGCAGGAGTTACCAAGCAAAGTCACTGCCACAGACGACACATCCGAAGAAGTCACAAAACTTAGAGCAGAACTCGAAGAATTACGCAGTAAAGTCATGCAATATGAGCGTCAACCCTCTCCACTTGTAGAACCGGAACCTGAAGACTTAGTACCCATTGAAAGAGAGGAAACCTTCGAAGACCCATATGTTCCCATGCCTGCACCAGGGGGCAAGCAAACAAAAGAGGGTATGGACACCATCGAGGTCGAGGCTCCTGAATGGATGCAGAGGTTAGAGAAAGTGGCCACAACCCATGATGACAGAGTGGCAGTTCAGATAGCATCTATGTCACGCTTGGAAGAGGTAGTCATAAAATCAGATTACTTTAGGAACCTCTCCCATCATAGGTGGATCGGCACATCCGACAATTTGTATGTTCCTTTCTGCGTCTTAATGGCGGACTACAATGCCGAAATCAAGCAACACACCTCAAAAGAACCAACCTCGGCTACACAGTTTGCACCGGACGACATCCCAGCAAGTGCCAAGCAGGGCAATATACATCAACCAACGTGGAGGATTCGTCTACTGGAAACCTACCCAGAGATGGTAAGAACATGGAATAACATGCCTTTGTACATCAAATACAACCCATGCTACTGCCCTATATTTCGAAGAAGGTCATGGCCGAAATACACAAAAATTGTGCTGACAACCAGAGGATGCGAGAAATGGCTCAATTATGTCTACTTAGCACCACCCAAAGGCCAACCTACCATAGGATATATGATCTCGACGATTCGGCATTGAGGGGTCAGGTTTAAAAATGTACCAGATGTCATGGCCCAAATGTGTCTTAAAATTTTTGAACTCATGTTGGTCACCTTCAGGACTTTCAAGAATGTCAAGGAACCTCATCTGTCCACTCTTGGATTTAATGAAGGTAATCAGGACCTCGTCTACGACATGAGTGCAACACCATCTATTAATGTTGTATATGCATGGCACGCGCGTATCAAGTATCTACCAGCCTGCTTCAAACAGACATTTGAAGAAATGTTCGTCATGGGATTCTGGGAATATCATTCAGAGATATTCATTCCCAGACCATCACATTTATTGCAGTTGTTTGCAGTAGAACAAGCTCTCCATTCAGAAAAGTTACGTATACCACATCCAGAGGTTCCCGGGCCGGTAGATTGGGATGCTCTACTCACGGACTTGGCCAAAGGGTTGCAGATTGCAGAAC
>CM035407.1:57298880-57316380 GCA_020310875.1 Ceratopteris richardii | reverse complement strand
GTGGTGGAAGAAGTCTCGCCAACACCCAAATCAGCCATGAGGCGTTGGAGCCACACACACTCAACAGTCACTCTGAAAGTTGCCCTATATTCAGCCTCACAATTGGAAGTGGCCACAGTAGGCTACTTCTTGCTCAACCAATATATACATGAGCTACCAAGCATGAAGCAAAAGCCACTAGTGGACACACGAGTGTCATAGCACCCAGCCCAAACAGAGTAAGAAAAAGCATGCAAATCTGGTGGTAGTGATCCCCCCTTGGGATAAAACAACCCAAGTAGCCGAGTACCACTCAAATAGCAAAAGATGTGCTTAACTGCCTACCAATGCTTAACTCCTAGGCAATGCAAAAACGTGCTCATCTGTGAGACATCAAATTGAATATCTAGCCGAGTAATGCATAAGTAATTCAAGCATCCAACAGCCTGCTGATAGATAACAACATCAAATGCATCTCCAGCATCATGAAGACTCAATTGTAAGCATGTCTCCATAGGAATGGCAATAAGCTTACAGTCTTCAAGGCCAAAACACTGCAATAATGTGTCAATATATTTCATTTGACACAAAGCCATTCCACCATAAGCTTGCATAAACTGAATGCCCAAATAATGACGCAAATGCAACAAATCAGACATCTCAAATGAGGCATGCAAATCAGCCTTAAGATCAGAAATATGCTTCTCAATAGGACCAGTGAGTAGCATGTCATCAACATAGACAACAATGATCAGAAGCACATCATTAGCACGCTTAACATATAAGGTACTTTCAGTTGGACTGTTGTAAAAACCATGTGCAATCAGATAGGCATGTATCTTCTCATACCAAGCACGTGGTGCTTGCTTTAAACCATAGAATGCTTTCTTTAACCTGCACACCTCGTTTTCATGCCCTTTTTGCACAAAGCCACGGGGCTGAAAAACATACACTTCTTCATGCAAGTCATCATTTAGAAATGTTGTTTTAATGTCCAACTGATGTACATTCCAACCATGATGAGCTGCAAGTGCACAGATGCTCCGAACAGTAGTCATACGGCATGTAGGTGCAAAGGTCTCATCAAAATCAATGCCTCTTTCCTATGCATAACCCTTTGCAAGAAGCCTAGCCTTATATCTATCAGCCGTACCATCCGGTTTACGCTTCAGCTTGTATACCCACTTAGTGCCAATGGCCTTCTTGCCAGGAGGCAAGTCACATAAAGATCAAGTACCATTCTTCATTATAGCATCATATTCAGATTGCGTAGTAGCCATCCAATTTTCTAAATTTTGTGCTTCATCAAACAAAACAGACTCATTCTCATCACAGAGACTAGATGCAGCCATAGTAGCAATCTGATGCAAAAGAGGCACTATGAGAGCCTAAATGAGTACGATATGACAGAGGTGCATCTAATTTGCTGTCACGCAAGGTCTGCACCAACCATTTTGGCATAGTTCTTGCCTGCTCAATATCAGCTCTCTCATCAATAAGTGCATCATGTACATCTTCATCAGAAATGGAATTATCTGCATCATCACATGAAACCTGCAAAGGCTGAGAAGTTGCCTCATTAGGATTAGCACTAGACTGTCCACCTGTAAAAAGAGGCAGCAAAGTATCATGCATGTCTTTGGAGCTAACAGATGTCTCCTTAGTACATGAAAGCAATGGCTGAATAATATCTTCAACAAAAACAACATCACGGCTAACCAGAATGCGTTTATTCTATGGATGATACAGACGATAGCCTTTACTTTCAGAACTGTACCCAACAAAAATACATTTTACTGCTTTATCTCTAATTTTTTGCGATGTTGTTCAGGCACTAATGCATATGCCAAACAACCAAAAACATGTAGATGAGCAACAGATGGCTTGTGATCATGCCAAGACTCATATGGAGTGATAGAGTGTAGTGCTTTAGTGGGACACCTGTTCAGTACATATGCTGCACACGTGACAGCCTCAAGCCAGAAACTATGTGTTAAAGCCTGACTCTTGACCATACACCTCGCAATCTCTATGAGTGACCTGTTCTTTCGTTCAGCAACTCCATTCTATTGAGGTGTATACGGCACTGTACACTGGTGTTTTATCCCACGTTCAGCCAGAAATGCACTAAAATCAGAAGACATATATTCCCCCCTCCATCAGAATGGAGGGTGCCCATTTTACATGCTGACAGATTTTCATCCAAAACCAAAAACTGTTTGAAGCACATGAACACTTCGGACTTTGCCTTCAATGGATATACCCATGCATGCGTGGAAAAATCATTGATGAAATTCACGAAGTAAAGATAATTCCCAAAAGAAGGTGTCTGCATAGGACCACGGACATCACTATGTACAAGCTGCAATTTCTAGAGTAGCCCGAACTGAACCATCTTTTGGAAAGGACAAACGCTGCATTTTGCCCAAAATACAACCTTCACAAACATGTTTTCCAGATGCCTCAAGTTTGGGCAAAGAGGACACCATTTCAGATTTTTGTAGGCGTAGCAAACTAGCAAAATTTAGATGACCAAAGCGTGCATGCCAAAGCTTTGCATCTGACATAGCCTGAGAATAATTTACTGCACATGCCAAATCATTTATAGATCTTTCATAGTCTATGAGCTTATACAGCCCACCACATAAAATGCCAGAAGCAATAATCACATCGCCATTTGACAGAGCATGAACTGTACACGTGTCATCAACAAATTTCACAACCAAGCCAATCTTGGCTAATGCAGAAACTAATAACAGGTTCTTCATGATCCTTGGCACAAATAAAGCATCTGTCAAAGTGAAAGAACTACCATCAGCAATAGTCAAAATGATCTTACCAACTCCCATAACAGGATAAGAGGAGTTGTTGGCGCATGTAACAGTATTCCCTCTAGGGGCAGGCTCGAGTCAAGAGAAGAAACTGTGTTGCGAGGTTATATGTTTGGTCGCCCCACTGTCAAAATACCAAACATCTGAGTTTACTGCAGACATGCACTGCTCATGAGAAGATGGGTCAAAATTTCAGACATTAGTAAACGCCCACTCTTCTTCCTCCACAAGATTAGCAAACACTGTTTTTGGTGTAGAGGCCTCTGCAACAACCATTCCAGTCTCTTTCTTCTTTGCCTCTTTAGTAGCCAGTTTTGAACATTTCTTTATGATATGATCATTCCCTTTACAATACTTACAAAATAATTTCGGCTTTTGTGATTTCTTCTCATCTTTATCTTCCTTCTTCGAATATGCAGAATTAGCAAATTTTTGCTTACTAGTTGAAGAGCTCCATTTTCCTTTGCCGTTCTGACTAGCCAAGAAAGCTTGATCTGCAACTTGCATAACGGACGTGTTCTACCTAGACTGATCTTCCTGCAACAGAACAGAGACTAATACCTCAAATGATAAGGCATTTGGATTGCCTTTCATCATCAACCGAAGAGTAGAAGCAAAACTCTGATATGAATCAAGAAGACCATTCAAAACGGTCTGCACAAGTGAGCTATCTGGTATAACCTCATCAGTAGAAATCAACTGTTCCTTTAAGTCTTTGATCTTCATTAGGAAATTGCCCATAGAATCACCTTCATTCATGTGCTCACTCTCCAACTGTTTTCGGAGGTAAGCAACACGAGCCTCTGTTTGTTCTTGATCTTTGGAGTTGTCCTCTCCAATCATTTAGTATAAAGAATTAACAATACATCTTTAATTTGTCAATCTTGGAAGTATACATGAGACCATAGCCCCTTCCATATGATAGAATCCAAGAAATAAGAGAAAATTGGCTGGATTTCTGAGAATAATGAAGATGAAGAGGAATTTCTAGGTTTTGGATTATCTTGAGCAAATCTCCATCATTTTCCACAATCTTGGTGTCTAAAGCATGTTATTTTCTCAGCAGAATACAACCATGAAGTCGAAACTCAAAAATGATACCTGTAACCTTCAGACGAGACAATCACGATTCTGTGAAAATAGACGATATTCATCTCCAGCACCATCCTTCATCAATTTCTCACTCAACATATCAATAATCAACTCTCTTCATACACATTCATCAGAAACACACAATAGAAGCTCATAAATCTCCATGGATACACATAGAATAGACTCAACAAATCAAAGAAACCACACAAAAGGAAGAAACACGATTTTCTGTAGGAAACTCTCTCTATTTCCTTGGACAGCATGTAATACAATTAACCAACCCTCTCATAGTAGAGGAAATTGTCTTCTATACATTTTCAAGTGTCCCTTTTCACACTTGAAATTTGGTCCTTTCCTCCTTTAATCTAAAAATATGCTATCTAGGAGTTTCCAAAAATTCTAAAAAAATTACATATGATTCTTCTCTACATAAGGAAGACTCTTCCTTATTTTTACATCAGTTGCATAAATATTTTTACAAGTTTCTAACATTTTACAATTGTTTCTCATCAAAAATACTCCAAAAAATACTTCTTTTAACATTCTTCCCCTCCTAGACCTTTTCGCTCCTGACAAAAGACATTCCTGCTCATATATTCCAAATGCTCTCTTCACTTCTTCTTTCTTTGATAGACCTGTGACAGTAAGTCACTACAACAGTAGATTGCTTCTGCTTTTCTCCCACTGTCACTTCCTCTTGCTCTGTTATGGTTACAAATTCAACTACTGATTTCCCTTTACTTTTCTTGGTCAGCCTCTTCTTCTGTACAGGTTTTTTCTGAACTTTCCTTTTTGCTACCACTGTAGTTCTTGTTTCTTGAGGTCCTTGTAGTTCTTTGAAGTATGCTAATAGCTCCACTTCCTTTTTAACAAATACTTCCTCTGTCTCAGCTGCCATCATCTGATCATGAAGCTCTTCATAATGCTCTACTTCCTCCTGAACCCAATCTGTTTCCTTGCAAGAATAATCTTCCAGCATCTTTTGATATTGGGCCTCATATACTGCCCTTTTGTTATTTCCTTGAGTCAGATAAGTATATAACTATTCTTTACTAGTCTGAGGTATATGAGGGTCATTAGAAGATTGGACCTGCTTTTGAGCAGCTTCATGTTCTTCTTTGGTTGCTTCATCCTGCTCCAATTCAATTTTCCTTGGATCCAACCTCCTTTTCTTTACAGGAATCACTTTCTCTGAGACTACCTTTCTTTTCATTCCTACTCCCCTCATACTGGTTTTTCCTTCTGCTTCTCTCACATACATCTTCTTGGAAGGACTCTTGATTCCTGTCATTAGACTTCTGAAATATTGTGCCTCTGGAGCCAGCTTCAACTGATCTTCCATTCCCAGTACATGATATATAATCCTGGTTAAAAACTGAGCTCCATTCATATACTTTCTCTGCTCCCAATGTTTTGCTGCTTCTTTCAACTGTTCATGTATGTAAGGTGATACATCCATTATTCCCAAGGGCTTAGTTCTGTCCTTATTATTAAACATAATCAGTGTTACTGATTTGTGCGGCATGGTATATCTTGGTAGTTTTGGGAAGCAAAAGTATTGCAAAAACATCCTGATGGCATACTCCTCCTTCTCTTTTCCCTTAAAGTCAAGAAATTTAGAGTATCATGTATATGTTTCTTTATTCTTTTTCACAAAGCTATTATCAAGCTTGGTTGCCATTGGGTAAAACTGTAGAGCTTCTCTAATATGCTCTGCTTTTATACTGATATTCACCTCCTGGTTATCTTTGTTATTGACTTTACACTGAAAATAAGCATCATTACCTTTTCCAACTTCCAACAAGCTGTTCATTACTTGTGCCACTCTTTCGAAATCTATAAAAAATATGGGTTCATCCAACAATTTGTGTAACCCTACTGCCTTCCATCTTTTCTGATTGACTGCTACTCTTTGAAATCTGTAGAACTCTTGACACAGCATGGTATATTTGTAACCCCCTACTCCCACTGTGAATATATGCTTGCCAATTATGCTCAATGTTTCTTTGAGATCCTTAACCACCTTTTCTGCTTTTGGAATCTCTGGCTCTTCATCTGACTCCAGGTCCACCTTCTCTACCACAGCTTCACTATCTAGGAACCAGTGTCCTCTAGACAGAGTGACTGATTCTACTTTGAAATCATGAATTGGCAACTCCTTTGGATTCATCATTCCAGATAAAATATATCATCACACAAAAGAAAAAAAGAACTCCACCCACATGAGTCACAAGAAATCAAGAATGATATTTATTTTGAAATGAATTGAGAGAAGAATGAAAATAAACTTCCAATTAAATTCTGACTTCTTTTAAAAGAACTCAATTAAAGTGATCATTACATGTGTAGCAAGATGTCTAGTGCACTCCCTTCTTTAGACAGCTCTTATCCAAGAAGAAGATGTTTAGAAGAAGAAAATGAGGAAATAAAAATAAAAAATCATATATATAAAAAATAGAATAAAAAATAAAAAATTATAAATAGAAACCTGCTACCCCTCTATCTATATCTTGCTTTGTGCTATAAAACTTAAAAGGAAAAATTAGATAATTTTTCTCTTTCTATGATTTCTCTCTTTTCTCTTTTTCTCTTCTTTTTTTTTATAATTTCCTCTATTTCTTTTTCTCTCTTTTTTTTTAAATAATAATTTCTTCTATTTCTTTTTCTCTCTTTTTTTTAAATAATTTCTTCTATTTCTTTTCTTCCCCTCCTAATTCTCTTTTTAGAAAAAGGATAAGGTAGAATATTTTGTCCTAATTCTCAATATGCTATGATTTTCTTTTTCCCAACCTTCTGATCAGATTCTAAAAAAATTCTAAATTTAGATCAAATATAGATGGTCTTTTTTCCATTGAATCAACTCTGATTTCTTTACCCAATAATATTTAACCTTAGTTGCCCTTGTTTCAGGAAGAAATCCATCTCCTTTAGATAAGCAGTTTTTAGAATGTTTTGGCCTCCATATCCATTTTGTTTGGATGAGCAACCTTAGGTATGCTTTGTTTCCATATCCTTCTTGTTCTAATGCTTTGATGCTTTAGATTGTACCATGGTTGCCACCTTGCTCCTGTGTGTCCATCCTCCCTAGCTCTTTCAAGTTTTTGCAGGTTTTGATTAAATGAAGCTTGATCATTTAATATTTGTATTGGTAATGTCTGTATGTCTTCCATTGAAAAAGTAAATCCTTCCATGTCTGAGTCATGAATATCCTGTTGATATTCCTGTTCTTCATTACTCAATAAAAAGATTAAAAACCTTTTGTCATTTATTGTCAACTTAAGCTTCATTTTTTCAAAATCCAAAATCACTTTACCTTGTTGGAGCCATGGTTGTCCCAGAATCAATTTTCAGTCATCAAATGATCTAGCCATTCTTCACAATCTATTTTCATATATTCATCATTGAACCTAACTTTAATAGTCAGTGAAGACATGCTTTGTATCATTTGTCCCTCCAAAGTTTTGATAAAAGTTCTGCTTTTAGTTCTTTTTAGATTGATTTTATTCAACAAAAGCTGAGCTAATCAGATTTACCTGTGCTCTTGAATCTATCAAAACTTTGATTTTTTCATCCTGAAAATGCATTGTCATAACAGGCAAATGTTCTTTTTCTTTCAGTGATGTTTCACACAAACAGACTTCCCTATGATCTTTGATTTTTCCTATCCTTTCCTTTGCTTCTTGTTGAGCCTCTTTTCTAATGTTTTCTTCTTCTTTTTCCCGATTTTGAGCTTGTTGTAATCTTCTCCATTCAGAAGTAGTTAATGGAAGATCATATCTTTTAACTCTACATCCACTTATAAAATTTGGCATGATCTCTCCATCTATGTTAGCTAACTGAATTGCTCCACTGTTACTTATCTGATATATAATATATGGCCCATGTCATTTTTTCTGAAACTTTTTCTGATGTTCTTTGACTGTGTAACCCAAAACTAGATCTCCTTCTTGTAGATCTTTTTCTTTTATGTGAACATCATGATAAGCTTTTTGTCTTTTCTTGTCCATGTAGATGCTCATGACTGCTTGGAGTCTGGATGCTCCCAGTTTTTCCAATTCTATCACTCTTTCATACAATTCATGTACAGTCCAATTGTATTGACTACCTACCTTCAGTGTTGGAATAAGAAATTCCAAGGGAAAAACTGCATTTTGTCCATATACCAGGTTGAATGGTGTGGTTCCTAATGCAGTTTTATATGCCACTCTATAGGCCCATAGGACATGATTAAGTTGTAAATCCCAATCATTCCTGTTTGTAAATCCCAATCATTCCTGTTTACTAATTTTGACAATACAGTACAAAGTACTTTATTAGTACTTTCTGCTAACCCATTGGCTTGTGGGTGATATGGGGCTGAATTTCTATGACTAATCATAAAATATTCAGTTATGTTTCCTATGATTTGGTTCAAAAAATGAGTTCCCCTATCACTAACCAATTCAATTGGAAATCCAAATCTGGTGATGATATTTTCATAAAGAAATCTAGCAGTAGTATGAGCATCATTTCTTTTTGTGGCTTTGGCCTCATCCCATTTTGTCAGGTAATTTGTAGCCACTATAATGTATTCAGCATGTGATTGTTTGCTGAAGGATGTATAGGTCCAATGAAATCTAACCCCCATTTACTAAAGGCTCTTGCTGAAATCAATGGAACTAATGGCATATTGTCTCTCTTATTTGGTTGACTCACTCTTTGACAAATATCACATCTTTTTACATATGTTCTTGCATCAGGGAATAGGGTTGGCCACTAAAAGCCAGAATATAATATTAGTTTAGCTGTTCTGTCACTTGAAAAATGTCCTCCTGCCACTCTAGAATGTGCCATTTCCAACATTTCCAAATATTTATCCTCAGGAACACAAATTCTTAAATATCCATCCATCCCTCTCTTATATAATTGTTCTCCTATCAATTGATATTCTTCAGAGATTACTTGTAGATTTTTTGAATCTGCACCAGCTATTTCTTGTTTTCCTTTCTTCTTCCTTTTCAACTTCTCAATGATGTTTTTACTCCATTCTGGATTTTTCTGAAACCAATATAGAGTAATAAGTTCTAATTTTTGCAATGATTGGCATTCCCAACAGTTAGCAATATATTTTGTTACATCTTGAATCTTATTAGGCCAATGTACTCCCATCCTATTGAGATTACTTAGAGTAACTATTCTGGAAGCATGAGTACAAGGGTTTCAAAAATTAGCTCTTCTCAGATATTCCTGTTGCTCCTCTTCTGGAGTACAATATTCCAAAATGCCTGTATTGTTGAGGTGATGCAAGTGCCCGGCTAGCAACATAAAACTTCTGCTTTGTAATACTAAATGTGTGTTGTTTCCAAATGTTCTGCAAGGTCCCATAGTTAACAAAGGTACTAAAGTCATGGCCCACTCAGGAACACTTTCTATTTTGAACAGATAAGTATCTGGCAGGTCATCATCTAAAGGTGAACTGGGTTCTTTAGACTGAATTCTAGACAATGATCTGCTCTCAAATGTGTTTTTCCTTGTCTGACCACCACCTCAAACTCAAACTCCATTAGTAAGAGGAACCATCTGACTATTCTACCAGTGTGACAAGGTTTATTTACCAAATATAGTAAAGCTTGATGGTCCACAAAGAACTTAAACTTGTTGGCCAACAGGTAATGTCTATATTTTTTCACAGCAAATATCATTCCCAATCCTTCCCTCTCAATGGTTGTGTAATTTTTCTCTGCTAAATTCAGTTGCCTACTAGCATAAGCTACTGGAAAATCTAACTTGCTCCCTTCTATTGGTTGTGCTAATACACATCCCAAAGCATAATTTGAAGCATCCACATGGACATGAAAAATTTTATCCCACTAGGGTGTTTTCAGAATTGGGGTTGTAACCAGACAAGTTTTTAAGGTTTCAAAAGCTTGATCACACTCCTTGGTCCATTCAAACTTTGTAATTAGGGCATATAAAGGTTTGACTATGTCAGCAAACTTGTGTACAAATTTTCTGTAATACCCAATGCCCCATGAAAGTTTGAAGTTCCTTTACATTTGCTGGTTTATGAAGTTCTATTATGGCCTTTATTTTCTTCTCATCAATTGAAATTCCATTTTTAGAGACTATGTGACCTAACATTCTTCCTTGTCATACAAAGAATACACACTTTTCTAGATTTAAACACACTCCGTATGTTCTGCATTTCCTGAATATATTTTCTAAATCCTGCAAGTGATCTTGTCTTTTTAATGAAAAAGTACACAGATCATCCACATATATTTCCATTACATCTCTCAAGAACTCTTTGAAGATATGACACATCAATCTCTGAAAAGTTGTTGGGGCATTAGTTAACCCAAAGGGCATAACCCTAAAAGCATAAATTCCACATTCTGTGGAAAAGGCAGTTTTATGTTGGTCTTCCAATGCTATTGGTACCTGATTGTATCCTGAAAAACCATCTAAAACACTATAAACCTCCTTTCCTGCAACTCTTTCTAGAAGGTGATCTGTTATAGGCAATGGGTAACTATCTCTTATAGTTGCTGCATTCACCTTCTTCAAGTTAATGCATACCCTAAGTTTCCCATTCTTCTTTGGTACCACAACTATAGGAGATATCCATTCTATATACTCAATCTCATAGATGAAATTGGCAGCCAGCAATTTTTCAATTTCTTCCTTTATTTTAGCAGAGTATTTATCATTGAATGTGTAATGTCTCTGTTTGCTAGGTTTTGCATCAGGTGTAATAGGAATCTTATGCTCACAGATTTTTGGATCAATACCTTTCAAATCCTTGTAGCTATAAGCAAACACATCCCTACAGTTTCTTGCCAAATTTCTTAGTGCCTCCTCTTCTTGCTTTGTCATGTCATCAGCTACCACAATATGTCTTTCTTCCCCATCTTCTTGAGTAATCATGACCTTTTTAGTTTGTTCCTCATTGTCATAAGCCTCCCCTTTCTTTTTTTCTCTCTTTGGTTTTATTTTTAGAAGTAGTCTGTCTTCTACTTCATAAGTCTTCAAATTTGCTGGTACATCAAACTGTTGATCTTTGTTTGTTTCTTTCTCCTTTTTCTCTTCCTCTTGGTTTTTTCCTATTTCCTTGTGTTTGTTTCTCTTATATTTGCCTGAGATTTTATCTTTTATTGCATCTTCAGCTTTTACTTCTTCCAAATATTGTGTTTTCCCTTTTTTTAATATCATTTCCTCTTCCTGGTCCTCCTCTGTTTTTGACACCTTTATCATTTGTATTCCAATGTGAAAAACATCATACCCTTCTTCATTTTGAAATTCCACTCCTAGATACTCATCACTGGTCAGATCCATGGTAGCTAAAATTTGGTTCCACCCATAAGGCTCAAATTCTTCATCTTTGAATTTTTGTGGTACATAGCTCTCATCTTGTAATTTTCTTCCCTCTACACAATCTTCTCTTCTCAATCTTCTTTTTCTATTTGTGAGGTTTCTTATCATATTGCACTTCCATAGTGATGATTCAGTTTCATTCTGGTCTTCCATCTCTGATTCTTCACTTAATTCTTGATTTTGATGTATTTTATACCATTCTTGAGGAGATATGTCACAATAATGCCCATTTCTTAGATTCACTCTGGTTATTCTTCCTTTACTCTGACGGTATAGGCAATCATTACCCCAATCTTGCACAATTTGCATTTGTCTCATAAATGGTCTTCCTAGGATAATTTCATATGAAGTGGATTGTGGAAATCCAACTATGGCAAAGGTATGTTCTATTTCTATTCCACATATGTCCACAATGACTTTTTCCCATATTCCTAGGGGTTTTTCTATGTGTCCATCTGCAAGTTGCAATCTCATTTTGGTGGGTATTAATTCATTTTTTCCCCATTTCTCCCAAGTTTGTTTAGTCATAATGGCCACTCTTGATCCACTATCCAGAATAGCTTTGGCATGATTTTTACCAAATTGTATTTTTAGGGTTGAGTTTCCCTCTTCTCCTTCACAATATCCTCCTATCTTATCAATGGGAATGTACCACAATTCCTCTAATTCCTACAGTTGTGGATGAAGATTTTCTGGTATTGTTTCCCATTTTTTCATTTTGTATTGTAAATGAGGATTCTGTTTTACCAATTCCTCCATTGTAGTATGGTATAAAATTGTACATTTTTTATCTATATTTACATGGAATGTAATTTGTGGATTATCCTCTTCCTGATTAATATTTCTCCTTGTTCTTATTGCCTCAGATTCCTCAATTGTTATTTGAGGATTATCCAATTCCCCCAGTTTGAGTTGTGCTTCCTGTATGATTTGTTTACACTTTTGCATCCTTTCATGTTCTAAGTCTGGCATAGGATAAGCCATTACATGATCTGTAGGACTTGGTCCCTCTTGAATTCTTCCCTTGTATGCTTTTATCAAGGTATCTAGACTCTGTGAATTTCTTATCTCTGACTAGGTTTGTGTCTTTTGAGAGGAAGTACTGTTTGACTGTTCCCTTTTCTCCTCTTCCAAATTTTTCCCCATTCTTTTTTTCCTTTCCCATTTCCCTTTTTGTCTATTTTTCTTCAGCGTTGAAACTGATCCTTCATTTTGTTCCTTAGTTGTTTCTTGTTGTTTAGCTTGTGCCCTTGTTATAGCATTTATATTTACTTGGTCAATGTCACTCAATTCTTCTTGCTCCATGATGTTGACTGTTTTCAGTGGTATGTTATTAGATGTGTTTTGTTGTTTTTGAGGATTTCTTGGACAATCCTTTATTAAATGTTCCCTGCCACAATCCTTACAATAGGCTCCCTCTATTCTTAATGTAGGAGGTTGTGGACAGTCTCTAATGAAATGTTCTCCCCCACATCTATAACAAGTTATCTTTGATCCCCCTTTGAACTGAGGTTTTTGATTGGACATATAATTATTGGTTATATACATGAATGTGGCTGTATCCATCTCAATTCTCCCATTTCCCAAATCTAGGGCTTGTAGTTCTGGTTCTCTCAGTTCATATCCTTCCTATTCTTCTTGATATCCTTCATTCCATTGATAATCTTCCTTGTATGGTGATCTTATTCTTGAATTTCCCTCCTCTATTGGTGTGTATTTAAATGGTACCACATTTGTTGGTAATGGAGGTTGTTGCCCAAGTACAGGTCTTGGTTGCTCAATATATCCAGATTCTCTTTGACTTGCATAATCTCTCTCCTTAATGGGTTGTTTGTTGTAGAAACAGTCTTCTCTAGTATGATTTGTCCATTTCCTCTCTAGTGTACAGTATTTGAGTGTTTTTCTGTCTTGCAAGTGTTGTGGTTTTTGATATGGACATTGTTGCACCAAATGATTTTCTCCACAATTATAGCATTTTTTATTTGTTGTTATCTTGGTATTTATCAAATTGGTTTTAGTGTTGACTTCTAGGGCTTTAACAATGGCTTGAGCCAATTCTTCTGTTGGTGGGATTTTATCTTCATTTGTTCTAGATTGATCAAATGCTAACAGGTCTTGGCCTCTGTTATCTTCCAAATCTATTGCCTCTTTCACACATGCTCCTAGTTCAGGGCATCTCCTATAATATACTAGGGTTCTTAATTGGGCACTTCTTAATCCCTCTATGAATAGGGATACCTGCCTTGCCATGGAAGGTACTTCTTCTTTGGGACATCTGTCAATGTAGTGCTTGAATCTCCTAGCTGCCTCTCTGACATTTTCATCTTTTTGCTGCTTAAAGCTATGTATTAGTGTGGCTGTGCTATGTTTTATTCCGGTCTTTGAGAATTCCCCAATGAATGCTTCTAGAAAGGATTCAATATCTAGATACATTTCTTAAGGGAATGAACCAAGATAAGGCAGGTCCTGTTAGGGTTAGACCAAATGCTTAAAATTGGACTTTATAATCCTCTACTTCTTCAGCTCCAATTAATTGCCTAAATTCTGCAGCATGAGCATGAGGATCAGAATATCCTTCATATTGATTTTTCATGCATTTGGCTACTTGATATGGTCTAAGCATTCTACCCTGATTTTGCCAATGATGTCTTCTTCTTAGTGGGAAATCATTAAATCCTTCTGGTTCCTTTTCAAAAGGATTTATGGAAGTATGTGTTCTCCTACCTTGTGATTATTCACCATTATTGTGAATTCCATGTGGTCTTGGAAAATCTGATTGCCCTAGGTTCTGTTCCCAAGGTCTCTTGTCTGCACATTGCCCCAGGTCATTTGAATTTTCTGGGTCTTGTGAGAAGATGTATACACATCCCTGCCTATCCTCATATCTACCATCCTTGAATTGAGCTACTGGTGTTATGTTCAAGGGAACTTCTAAGTTTCTCAATCTAATGAGAAACTTATGCATTCCATCCTAATATACATAGGTTCCAAACCTATTTGTATATATATATTTGAGGATGTTTCTATAATCCCCAATTTCAATGGACTCATTTATTTCATTTAAATTTTCCATGTTGTTTTCTTGCCGTAAATCTCTTTCTTGCAATTCCCCTACCATTGTCTCTATTTCTTTCCTTCCCAGTTCTTGCTGGGAATGTGTGTACAATTTATTACCAGACCTAAGGATCATTCAATTAATTTCCACGATTCTGTGACCAAAATCGTGATTTCCAAGATTCTGTGATCAAAATCGTGTTTTTCACGATTTTGTGTGAAAATCGTAATTTCCACGATTCTGTGATCAAAATCGTGTTTTTCACAATTTTGTGTGAAAATCATGATTTCCACGATTCTGTGATCAAAATCGTGTTTTTCACGATTTTATGATCAAAATCGTGTTTTTCACAATTTTGTGTGAAAATCGTGATTTCCACGATTCTGTGATCAAAATCATGTTTTTCACGATTTTGTGTGAAAATCGTGATTTCCACGATTCTATGATCAAAATCGTGTTTTTTCACGATTTTGTGATCAAAATCGTGTTTTTCACGATTTTGTGTGAAAATCGTGATTTCCACGATTCTGTGATCAAAATCGTGTTTTTCACGATTTTGTGATCAAAATCGTGTTTTTCACGATTCTATGATCAAAATCGTGTTTTTCACGATTTTATTCCCAGACAATCGTGATTGCTCACAATCGTTAAAAACACGATTCTCTTAAGAAAATCGCGCTCAGGGAATCGCGATTTTGTTCTTTGTTTCAGAGAATTGCGATTTTGTTCTTTGTTTCAGAGAATCGCGATTTTGTGTCTGACTACAGAATCGCGATTTTGTGTCTGACTACAGAATCGCGATTCTGTTCACTTTTTTGAAAAATTTTCCAGGTATTGATTTTCAAATTTTTATTTCCTTTATAGAATCGCCTTAACTATTTTTTAACATGCAATAAAAGAGTTTTCTAAAAAGATTATTATTTTTTTTAGAAACTTCAAAAAATCAGAAATCGCGATTCCGTGTTTTTCAGTTATTTCCTACTTATCTATGCTTAATGATCATGAAAATTTTAAAGAAATGCAAGAAAAATGGTATTGAAGCCCCTTACCTTGCTTGCTTGATTCAAAAACTCTCCAAAACTTTGGCTTGTAGAAAGTCATGATCCTATGCCTGCTCTCTCTCTCTCTCTCTCTCTCTCTCTCTCTCTCTCTCTCTCTCTCTCTCTCTCTCTCTCTCTCTCTCTCTCTCTCTCTCTCTCTCTCTCTCTCTCTCTCTCTCTCTCTCTCTCTCTCTCTCTCTCTCTCTCTCAACAAATGATTTTTCTTTGAAATTCCAGACTTTTATAGTGTCCATGCAATCGCGATTCTGTATAATTTCCACTGGTTTTCACTTTTTCACTTGTCCAATTTCATTCTTCAACAACTTTATGGTTTTAATCCTCAATTCTTGATTTTTCATGATTAATCACTCTCATTAGCTATTGGTGAAAATTGCGATTTTGTACTTTTCCACCTCTCTCAATTGATACTCAATCTTTCCTGATTCTTTGGAATTTAACTTCCTTCACTTTCTCAATATTAATGAAATCTCTTGCAATTACCTTTCTCCAAAAACCCAATTGTACTCAAACTTCCCAAAAAAATTTCTCTTACAAAAAATCACGATTTTGTGCAGAGAATCGTATTTTTTCTGTACTTACTATTTTTTGCAATTTTGAGTATTCTTTTCTCTTGTTTCCCTTTAGTACCCTTTACCGATTCTAGTTCAACTGTCACTTGTAATTTTACATCATAATCACAAAATTATCCAAAAAATCGCGATCCTGTGCAGAGAATCGTGTTTTTTCTAATTTTCCAGTTTTTGGAAATTTTTTTGCTTTCTTACCACCTGGTCTCTTCCACTCTTGTCAACAAAACTTCAGTCCAACTTCCTAAGGAGAAAAGAAATTTGTTTGATTGTTTTAATGAATTTTATGAATTTTTTTAGTATTTTGCCCTAAATTAAGGTAAACACTTCACTTAGGGTTTCTTGTTTGGTGATCTATTGATCCTGTGTTCCTTGATTGGTTATACTCTCCTATGCTTTGGCTATCAAAACAGTTTATGAGCAAAATTTCCCAGAGAAAAATGTGTTAAGAAATGCAAATGTCAATTTTTGCAAAGATAAACTCAAACATTTCTCTTTTCAAAATGCAATTCAGCTTTCTCAAGATTATTACTTTGACTTGGCTACAAGTGGATCTTATCTACTTGCATCTAGCTACTTAACTTGAATTTTCCTTAATGCAATCTTGTCATCTACCCAAGATCAACAATTTTGCTTAGTACTTGATCAAAAAGCACTCTACAAATGCAAGAATAGACACATGTTACCTTATCTTCAGCTTTCTTGATTCAATTTTTCACACACCTGCACTTTACTTCCAAAAAATGATATGAGCAACTATCAATTTGCAAAAATTTCAACACTTCTTATTCTCAAAAGATTATCTAATGCTTTCTTTTCCCAAAAGACAAACAAAGAAATCTACCTTTTCATGTTTACATTTCTTGATTAAAGAGTATTACCTTTTCCATGTGTTCAATACCATCACATTAGAAGATCCAGCAAGGTCCAACTTCAATGAAGCTTTTGATATACTCCCCGGCAACGGCGCCAAGAAATGTTTGTTCTTGATCTTTGGAGTTGTCCTCTCCAATCATTTAGTATAAAGAATTAACATTACATCTTTAATTTGTCAATCTTGGAAGTATACATGAGACCACAACCCCTTCCATATGATACAATCCAAGAAATAAGAGAAAACTGGTTGGATTTCTGAGAATAATGAAGATGAAGAGGAATTTCTAGGGTTTGGATTATCTTGAGCAAATCTCCATCATTTTGCACAATCTTGGTGTCTAAAGCATGTTATTTTCTCACCAAAATACAACCATGAAGTCAAAACTCAAAAATGATACCTGTAACCTTCAGACGAGACAATCCTGATTCTGTGAAAATAGACAATTTTCATCTCTAGCACCATCCTTCATCAATTTCTCACTCAACATATCAATAATCAACTCTCTTCATACACATTCATCAGAAACACACAATAGAAGCTCACAAATCTCCATGGATACACATAGAATAGACTCAACAAATCAAAGAAACCACACAAAAGGAAGAAACACGATTTTCTGTAGGAAACTGTCTCTATTTGCTTGGACAGCATGTAATACAATTAACCAACCCTCTCATAGTAGAGGA
>CM035407.1:57241380-57293880 GCA_020310875.1 Ceratopteris richardii | reverse complement strand
TACTTATACGTATATGTATATGTATACGTATATGTACACGATACGTATATGCATATGTATAGGGATACGTATATTTATATGTATAGGGATATGTATACGTATATGTATATGTATATGTATAGGGATACGTATATGTATACGTATACGTATACATATACGTATAGGGATACGTATACGTATACGGTGTTAAAAGTCAAGCTTCAAGCTACAAATTCGTGGGGAATCTTTTATGGACATGTGGAGCAATCAAAGGAAGCCAAAAGCCAAGAGATTCCATCAAGAAAAGTCACTCAACCACTCCCCAAGTCATCTCAACTAATTCCTCCAAGTTAGGAGGCTGATTTGGAAAGGTAGTTCCTAGATTTTAGGGGCACACTTCTCACTATAAAAGGAGCATGTATCCCGACTTCTTTTGGGCCATCTTCTTGGAGTTTTAGCTCATGTAAAGTGAGCACTAAGTGCTGGAGTTGTGATAAGCAAGCCCCTTGCTTAAGCTAGCCCCTTGCTTGCTTGTTTGTTTTCTTTTAGTAGGCATATCTATGTGTGTGCGCAGGCAGTGTTGCAACTCTCTACCCCTGAGTTGTTAGCATTGGTTCTCCCTCATATTGTATCCATTTGATGTAATTCTTGTCTCATTGGATAGCTATTAGAGTCTTTTTTATGCTCACAAATTCTCTGGATGATTCTCTGAGTAATCTGGGAGCAACATTCATTTTAGTGAAGTTGTGTGATTGATATCTCTCTTAGTGTGTAGGCTCTGTTTGAAATATTTTGCTCTCTGTTGTAAGGGCTGGTTCCTTCTCTATGTATCCATTTGCTATGATTTTGGTGTCATTGGGTATCTATTAGAGTCCTCTAAAGTTGACCAAAGTTTGATATTCATTCTCTGTATAATCTCTGAGAAAAGCTTGCTGGAGTGAAGTGAGGTATCTGCTTGATTGGCAGTTGTGAGCATTCAACTAGCTCATGTTGTAGACATTGTTTCTCCTTGTGTAGGCATCCATTTGAAGTGAAATTTGGTTTGTTGGAAAGCTCTTGGTGTCTACTACAGGTCTACAAAAGCTCACTGGAGGTCTCTGCATATGCTCTGAGTAAGAGCATTTTTGGTGTGCAGAGGTCAAAGAAGGATACCTGTGGAGGTCATTCACGCTTCGTCGTTGCTTAGGGGTTGAGATACTTCCCCCATCAGTGGTATCAGAGCATTTGGGAATCTTGGAGGCATCACATACAAGCAAGAAGACCTCTTGGAGTTGGTGGTTGAAGATTTTCATCAACAAAAGCTTCTTGGAGGTAGCTCACATCAAGGGGGAGCTATTCTACTCAAAGTTTCAAAGAGCACAAGGTGTCCATCTAAGGAAAGCTTTGGATTGAGGTAACCTCATAGCCTCATTTTCATTTTACACACATTTGAGCATTAGCCAAGGGCTAGGTCAAGTATCAAAGACTAGATATGGGAGACTTCAACACTCAAATTGAAAAGCTAGACAAAGGGAACTATCAACCATGGAGATTTAGGGTCTCCAACTATCTTATGGGCAAGGGCCTTTGGGGGTTGATTAGTGGAAGTGAACCAAGACCTAGGTTGGATGAGAATCCAACCAATGACCAGAGAAGGACCTTTAGGGAATGGAATGAAAGAGACAAGAGGGTTATCTTTATCCTTTCCCAACACATTAGCAATAGCATGATCGGCCATATCCAAGACTTGGATTCAAGCATGAAGGTATGGGAGACACTTGAAAGGCTTTATTCAACAAGCACCAAAGCAAGGAAGATCCAACTCAAGAATGAGCTCAACAACCTTAGGAAGAGCTCAGGGAGTAGCATAAATGACTACATACTTAAGGTCAAGGAGTTATCAGATGCATTGGGATCCATTGGAAGCCACGTAGACGATGACGATCTTGTGGCTTATACTCTCAATGGTTTGAGAGATGATGAGAAGTGGAAACCATTTACCACTTCAGTATATGTAAGGGATAATCTTCCCGATTTTGAGCAATTGGTTGCTCTCATGGTCATCGAAGAAATGAACATAGGTGGAAGTTCAACTAAAAGCAAGGATGCACAAGTTTTCTATGCAGGTAATCAAAGGGGCAAAGGAAGACGAGGACAAGGAAGGGGCAAAGGAAGGTTTGGAGGAAGGCAAGGCCACTCAAGCAATCAAGGACATGACCAAGGCACCTCATCACAAAGAGGGAGAGGAAGAACAAGAGGAAGAGGAGGACGACATCAACAAAACAGGAATCAAGATGGTGAAGGATGTTACATATGTGGCAAGTTTGGCCACTATGCTAGAGATTGCTACCAAGGAGGAAACCAAAGGAGCTATAATCAAGGTTCTTCATACAAAGGCCAAGGTAATTATGCTTCTACAAGTTCAGAAAATGACAATCTCTTGATGATGCACATGAATGGGAATTCAAGCAAAGTAGATAACACGTGGTATATTGATAGTGGATGTAGCAACCATATGAGTTGCAATGCTTCTTGGTTTACTAATCTACATGTTCCCAAAGGTAAAGGACATGTAGAAACAGGTGATGATACAGCCCATGAGATCTCCCATGTTGGAGATGTAGCTTTGGATGACAAGGAGGAAGGAAGATGTCTCAAGGATGTCTTGCATGTACCTACTATCACAAAGAACTTGGAGTCCGTTGGGCAAATGGTTGAAAGAGGCTATCAAGTAAGGTTCAACAAAGGTGGATGCTTTGTGGAGAACCCTAAGCAAGGTTACAAGGTCATAGCAAGAGGAAAGAAGCAAGGGAGACTCTTCACCTTGGAGGTAAATTCTCATTCCACTCAACATGTCTACTTCACATATGGAAACAAGAGGATTTCGGAGTTGGACTTGTGGCACAAGAGGATAGGTCACATCAACATACAAAGAATGAAGGAAATGCAATTCAAGAGGCTGGTTGAAGGTCTTCCCAACTTCCAAGGACAAGGTATGAAGCATTTATGTGAATCTTGTCAACTAGGGAAGCAAGCGAGACTTCCATTCAAGAAGAGTGGCTACATAAGCCAACATCCATTGGAGTTGATACATACAGATGTGTGGGGGCCAACCAAAGAGCAATCCATTGGAGGTAACAAGTACTTTGTCACTTTTATAGATGATTGCACAAGGATGGTTTGGGTTTATTTCATCAAAAACAAATCAGATGTGTTTACATGTTTCAAAGCATTCAAGGCAATGGTAGAGAAGGAAACAGGTACATATATCAAGAAGCTAAGGTCCGATGGAGGGGGAGAATATTTCTCCAATGAGTTTTCTGATTTTTTAATGGATCAAGGCATCAAGAGGCAAGTAACATGCAGGTACACCCCCCAACAAAATGGAGTAGCAGAGAGAAAAAATAGATACATTGCCGAGATCGCTAGAGCAATGCTTAATGAGATGAATGTACCTAACATGTTTTGGAGTGATGCAGCAAATACCGCCGTGTATCTTATGAATAGGGCTCCTACCTCAGGGATCCATGGCTTGACACCATGTCAAGCCTATTATGGTAAGAAACCTGATCTTTTGCGCTTGAAGATATTTGGATGTACTTGTTATGTACATGTGCCAAGTGAATTGAGGCACAAGCTACAACCAAAGGCAGAAAAGTGTGTGTTTCTAGGATATTCAAATGATCATAAAGGTTACAGGTGCTTCAACCCAAACACAAAGGACTTGAGGATATCAAGGGATGTAGCATTTAATGAGCTACTCCCTTGGTATAAGAAGTATGATTGTATGCAGGACTATGAAGAAGAAAAGCATGGACATGATGAAGAACAAATCGACCTAGAGCTAAGCGGCCCAAGGTGTTCCATCAATGAAGATAGTTCAAGCATGAACTCACCATGGAGGGGGAGATCTTCATCAAGCTATGAAGCACAATGAATAAACAAAGGCAAAGCAACATTGGTGGAGTTGGATGAAGAAGGTAATGAAGTTGAAGATGATGAAGGACACATGATGGAGAAAGAAGCCATGTCAAAGAAAGAGATCAAGTTCCCAAGGCAAAGGAGGTTTATTCCTCCAAAAGGTGAAGAAAGGAAGTCTTCTAGGGTTAAGTATCCAACTCAAAGGTTTACTTATGATTCATACATGGCAACTCATTATGCATATATGAACAAAGTAGTAGAAGATCATGAGCCCGATTGCTATGAAGATGCAAGCAGGTACACCGAATGGAAAGAGGCAATGCAAGAAGAGATCGACGCACTTGAGGAGAATCAAACATGGACTCTAGTGCCCAAGAAGGATAACATGAAGGTAATAGGTAATAAGTGGGTGT
Organism: Ceratopteris richardii; assembly: GCA_020310875.1. Classification (NCBI taxonomy): domain Eukaryota; kingdom Viridiplantae; phylum Streptophyta; class Polypodiopsida; order Polypodiales; family Pteridaceae; genus Ceratopteris; species Ceratopteris richardii. Next base: position 57,289,588 of record CM035407.1, on the reverse strand, counting down.
ATAAAGTAAAGAGGAATTCAGATGGATCTATTTCTAGGTTCAAAGCAAGATTGGTGGCCAAGGGTTTTGCACAAACCTATGGAGTGGACTTTGAAGAGACATTCAGCCCCGTGGCAAAGATGAGCACCATTAGGACACTCATTGCAATGGCTGCTAGCAAAGGATGGAAGCTTTTCCAATTGGATATCAAGAATGCCTTTCTCAATGGAGACTTGGAAGAAGAGGTATACATGGAGCAACCACTAGGTTTTGTTCATAAAGAGTTTCCACATCATGTTTGTAGGTTGAAGAAGGCACTTTATGGCCTAAAGCAAGCTCCAAGGGCTTGGAACCAAAGATTGGTGGACTATTTGATCAAATGTGGTTACAATCAATGCAAGGCGGATCCATCTCTCTTCATCAAACAAAGAGGAGAACTTGTAGTCTACATGTGCGTGTATGTAGATGATCTTATCATTACAGGTAATGATACAAAGGGCATTGAGGAGATCAAGGCAAAGCTTGGAAACGAGTTTAGGATCTCTGATCTTGGAGATCTTAGGTATTTTCTTGGCATTGAAGTTGTATACAAAGAAGAAGGTATTATGCTCATACAAAGGAAGTATATTCTAGACCTACTTGAGAGGTTTGGGATGCTACATTGCAAGCCTATTTCAAATCCCATGGAAGTTAATGTAAAGCTAAGCTCCATTGATGGAGAGCCATTAGAGGATGTAACCTTGTATCGATCTATTGTAGGATCTTTCAATTATGCCACAATAACTAGGCCCGACATAGCATATGGAGTTGGAGTGTTATCACAAATGCATAGTCCAAGGACTACACACTTGCAAGCTGCAAGAAGAATGTTACGATATCTCAAGGCCACTATAAATGAAGGATTGTTCTATTCATTTGATGATGATATGCAGGTCAAAGCTTATTCTGATGCCGATTGGGCCGGTTCGAAGGAGGATAGAAGAAGTACAAGTGGTTACCTAGTCATGCTAGGTAGGAAGATCATCTCATGGATTTCAAAGAAGCAACCCACGGTGGCATTATCTTCCACCGAGGCTGAGTATAGAGCTTTGGCTCAAGTCACATGTGAGCTAATGTGGATTAAGAAGTTATTTATGGAGCTTAATTTGCAGGTTGACACATATCCAATTTTTTGTGACAATATGAGTAGCATTCATCTAGCATCGAATCCTGTCTATCATGCTAGAACCAAGCATATTGAAGTGCACTATCACTTCATAAGGGAAAAGGTGATATCGAAGGAAGTTTCAGTACATCATATTGGTACCAAGGACCAAGTTTCCGACATGTTTACAAAGGCTTTGGATGGGATGAAGATTTCAAAATTCAAGCAATGCATCAACATGAAGGAGCTTGGATGAGGACGAAGAATTGAAGCTTGAGGGGGAGTGCTAAAAGTCAAGCTTCAAGCTACAAATTCGTGGGGAATCTTTTATGGACATGTGGAGCAATCAAAGGAAGCCAAAAGCCACGAGATTCCATCAAGAAAAGTCACTCAACCACTCCCCAAGTCATCTCAACTAATTCCTCCAAGTTAGGAGGCTGATTTGGAAAGGTAGTTCCTAGATTTTAGGGGCACACTTCTCACTATAAAAGGAGCATGTATCCCGACTTCTTTTGGGCCATCTTCTTGGAGTTTTAGCTCATGTAAAGTGAGAACTAAGTGCTGGAGTTGTGATAAGCAAGCCCCTTGCTTAAGCTAGCCCCTTGCTTGCTTGTTTTTTTTCTTTTAGTAGGCATATCTATGTGTGTGCGCAGGCAGTGTTGCAACTCTCTACCCCTGAGTTGTTAGCATTGGTTCTCCCTCATATTGTATCCATTTGATGTAATTCTTGTCTCATTGGATAGCTATTAGAGTCTATTTTATGCTCACAAATTCTCTGGATGATTCTCTGAGTAATCTGGGAGCAACATTCATTTTAGTGAAGTTGTGTGATTGATATCTCTCTTCGTGTGTAGGCTCTGTTTGAAATATTTTGCTCTCTGTTGTAAGGGCTGTTTCTCCTTCTCTATGTATCCATTTTCTATGATTTTGGTGTCATTGGGTAGCTATTAGAGTCCTCTAAAGTTGACCAAAGTTTGATATTCATTCTCTGTATAATCTCTGAGAAAAGCTTGCTGGAGTGAAGTGAGGTATCTTCTTGATTGGCAGTTGTGAGCATTCAACTAGCTCATGTTGTAGACATTGTTTCTCCTTGTGTAGGAATCCATTTGAAGTGAAATTTGGTTTGTTGGAAAGCTCTTGGTGTCTACTACAGGTCTACAAAAGCTCACTGGAGTTCTCTGCATATGCTCTGAGTAAGAGCATTTTTGGTGTGCAGAGGTCAAAGAAGGATACCTGTGGAGGTCATTCACGCTTCGTCGTTGCTTAGGGGTTGAGATACTTCCCCCATCATACGGATACATATACATATACGTATACATATAGGGATATGTATACGTATATGTATAGGAATACGTATACGTATATGTATAGGGATACGTATACATATACATATACGGGATACATATACATATACGTATAGGGATACATATACGTATACGTATAGGGATACATATACGTATATGTATAGGGATACGTATACGTATATGTATCCCTATATGTATATGTATCCCTATACATATATGTATCGCTATACATATACGTATAGGGATACATATACGTACATGTATAGGGATACGTATAGGGATGCGTATAGGTACACATATAGGAATTCGTATACATACACTTATAGGGATACATATATGTACACGTATAGGGATATGTATAGGGATGCGTATACGTACACGTATAGGGATAAGTATACATACACATATAGGGATGCGTATACGTACACATATAGGGATGCATATACATACATGTATAGGGATGCATATATGTACATGTATAGGGATGCGTATACGTACATGTATAGGGATGTGTATACGTACACATATAGGGACGCGTATATGTACATGTATGGGGATGCGTATACATGCACATATAGGGATGTACACGTATAGGGATGTGTATATGTACACATATAGCGATGCGTATACGTACATGTATAGGGATGTGTATACGTACACGTATAGGGATGTGTATATCTACATGTATAGGGATGCATAAACGTACACGTATGGGGATGTGTATACATACACATATAGGGATGTGTATATGTACACGTATAGGGATGCGTATACGTACACATATAGGGATGCATATACGTACACGTATAGGCATGCATATACATACACGTATAGGGATGCGTATACATACACATATAGGGATGCGTATACGTACATGTATAGGGATGCATATGCATATATGTACACTTATAGGGATGCTCATGCATATATGTACATGTATAGGGATGCATATTCCTGTAGGTACATGTATAGGGATGTGTATGCGTATACATACACGTATAGAAATGTGTATGCATATGCGTACATGTATATGGATGCATATGCATATATGTACACATATAGGGATGTGTATGCATATATGTACGTGTATAGGGATGCGGATACCTACATGTACACGTATAGGGATGCAGATACGTAGGCATACACGGATGCAGATACGTATGCATACACGGATGCGGAAATGTATGCATACACGGATGCGGATACGTATGCATACACAGATGCGGATATGTATGCATATACGGATGCGGATACGTATGCGTACACGGATGCGAATACGTATGCATACACAGATGCGGATACGTATGCGTACACGGATGCAGATACATATGCATACATGGATGCGGATACATATGTGTACACAGGTAGAGATACATATGCATACACGGATGCGGATATGTATGCATACATGGATGCGGATATGTATGCGTACACCGATGTGTGATGGAGTATATCCACTCCTTGTTGCAGCAGAAGAATGATAGGCCCTTCCTAGGACCAAACAGTTCACTACTAGAGTCCACCAAAAATTGAATTGCTCTTTGGACCTGAAGACTAAACCTATGAAATTTTGCACAATAGAAAATAGACTCTCTAAGATTTCCAATAAGCCTTATATCACTCAATTTGGAGAATGTGAGCTATGCCAAACTCTTTGTACAAGACATACCAAAATCTGCCCAAATTGGTAGCTTGCACCTATGTGTACCTTCCAACACACATATATTTGGGAATATGCAGAGATCAGACCAGAGAACTTTCAAGCTCAATATACTCAAGGTTAATGAGCACTTGATACTAGTATTACATCCAAAAGAAAGCTTACAATCATAGGAACAAAATGAGCTATCTTGCAAATGAGGACTACTACACAAAGAGATATGGGTGATCAAAGATCACTTCCTATGAGAAAATTCTAGCAAGCAAGGGGCTTGCTTAGCTAGGGGCTAGCTTAGACCTGGAGTAAACACTCCTAGGTAGAGGAGGATGGCCACCACTTTGCTCCATATTTTGCTTATATAATGCTCAAAAAGGTGGTTGTAGATTTGAATTCAAAAATGCCCTCCAAATGATCCTGACTTTTTTCCACCAATTAGGTGAGTAAAGGGCTACGAAAACTCATGGAAAAGTGGTTGTATATCCTACCAAAAAGTTTGAGTGATGTGGTACTTCAACTTAGCATGAGTTCCCACACTTGAGTTTAGTAAAATTTTAACACTCCCTCTCAAGCTCAAGTGTTAGTCTCCATTGATCTCCTTCAAGTTGAGGTTGATCTTGAACTTCTCCAACTTGCTTGCATCCATAAACTTGGTCATGATATCTGCTAGCTGATCTTTGGTGTTGATGTACTTGATGTCCACTTCATTTGCTAGTACCTTCTCTTTGATGAAGTGATAATGGATGTCTATGTGCTTGCTTCTTGCATGGAACATAGGGTTGCTTGCTAGATGAATGCTTGACATATTATCTCTAAACAGAGTGAACTCTTTGACCTCCACATCCAAGTCTTTGAAGAGCCTCTTGAGCCACATGATCTCACATGTAGCAAGTGCTAAAGCTCTGTACTCAGCCTGAGAAGATGATAATGCAACTCTAGGTTGCTTCTTGGACATCCATGAAATGACTCTTTGACCTAGCATGAAGACATAGCTAGATCTGCTCCTTTGATCCTCCTTTGAACTAGCCCAATCAATATCACTAAAGCCTTGAGGTTGTAATCCATCTCCATTAGGGTAGTACAACCCTTGGTTGATAGTGTGCTTGATGTACCTAAGCTCTCTCTTGGCTGCATTCATATGAACATTAGTTGGTGTATTTAGAAGTTGAGAAAGAACTCCAACAACATAAGACAAGTCAGGTCTTGTGATGGTAGCATAATTAAGGCTTCCAATTATGCTTCTATATGCTGAAATATCTTCAAGATGTTGTCCTTCACCTGCACATAACTTAGTGTTTGGATCCACAAGTTGTGTGAGTGGCGTACATCCATTCATACCATACTTATAAAGTACATCTAGCAAGTATTTCCTTTGAGCAAGGTAAATACCATTTTCCACATAAATAACTTCAATCCCAAGAAAGTATTTAAGAACTCCAAGATCTGAAATCTTGAATTCATTTCCAAGATTGGTCTTGATCCATGTGATACCTGCATCATCACTTCCTCTTATAATCAAGTCATCCATATATATGCATACATACACAACTAGTCCTCCTTCCTTCTTGAGGTATAAGGAAGGATCTCCATCACTTGTCTTGTATCCACACCTACACAAATACTCCACAAGCCTTTGATTCCATGCCCTAGGAGCTTGTTTTAAACCATACAATGCTTTTCTAAGTTTACAAACAAAATCTGAATATTTAGTGTTCTCAAACCCTAATGATTGAGTCATGTAGACTGTCTCCTGCAAATCACCATTAAGAAAAGTATTCTTTACATCCAATTGATATATTGTTCACCTCCTAGATGTGGCAACCCAAATGATTGCCCTAATTGTGGTCATTTTTGGAACCGGGTTGAATGTTTCTTCATAGTCAATCCCGTAGGATTGAGCAAATCCTTTTGCCACAAGCGTTGCTTTGTACCTAGCAACTGAACCATCAGAATTTCTCTTCACTTTATAGAACCATTTGTTGCCAATTACCTTCATCCCTTCTTGTCTTGGAACAAGACTCCATGTGTTGTTTTCTTCAAGGGCTTTGTACTCTTATTCCATAGCTTCTTGCCACTCCTTTGTGTCTTTGGCCTCTTCATAGGTTTAAGGTTCATGATCTTTGATAACCTTAGTCATGAAATCATAATGCCTAACAATATAAATATCATAAACAAGCCTTGAGATTGGATGTTTTACCCTTTTTGACCTCCTTTCTTCTCCTTTTGGTGGAATGAACCTTCTTTGTCGTGGTGCCTTGATTTCTACTTTTGATGTAGCACCCCCTTCTAACATAGGTTCTTCAAAGTCTTCAACTTCATGTCCATATTCATCAAGCTCTACCAATCTTGCCTTTCCTTTATTCATTGATTGATGGGCTGAATCCATGCTTGAACTCCTTTGCATGCTTGGGCCACTGATTTCCAAGCTATCTTGAAACCTAGCTTCATATCTTCTATCTGCCTCTTCAATATCTTCATCCTGCAATGGAACTTTGGAAGCATACCATGGTTTGAGTTCATCAAATGCTACATCTCTAGATACCTTTAACTCCTTTGTATTAGTATTGTACCTCATATAACCTTTTTGCTCCATAGCATAACCAATAAACATACATCTTTCAGGCCTTGCATCCATCTTACCTCTCAACTCTTATGGCATATGTGTGTAGCATACACAACCAAAGATTCTAATGTGTGAAAGATCTGGTTTCCTTCCACTCCATGCCTCCTCAGGTGTCATGTCATGTACCCCTGATGTGGGACACCTATTCATCAAGTACACAGTAGTAGATACAGCATCTGCCCAATATGTTAAAGGCACATTCATTTCATTTAACATACTCCTAGCAATTTCAGCAATATACCTATTCTTCCTCTCTGCCACCCCATTTTATTTGGGAGTATATCTGCAAGTGATTTGCCTCTTTATACCTTGGTCCTGCAAGAAATCACAAAACGTCAACAAGGTACTGACTTTAATTTTTGAGAAGTATCAAATATTCCATAACAAGTCCTGTGCATACTACCCAAGGGCAAATGGTCAGGCAGAGAGCACAAATAAGATTATCATGCTCCTACTGAGAAAAACATGCTTACAACTTCCTTATACATGGGGACATGCATATCTCGTACATTGTGGGCCTACAGAACTTCATTCAAGGCCACAATAGGACATACTCCATTTGAGCTAGTCTATGGGATACAAGCAATTGCTCCTTTTGAGTTCTTGCATGGCTCCAACTGCGTTCAAACCAATCCAATTCTTGGGTTTACTGGTGCACTCTCAACCAACATTGTGAGGCTACAACTTCTTGAAGAAAAGAGAAAGATAGGCAATGAGAATATGGTGGAAGATTGTACAGGAAAAAAGGAAATATAATCATGATGCAAACCTCTGGAAATCAAAGATCAAGGAAGGAAGCTTAGTTTTGTTGTACCACCTACGACTCTTTGAGAAGAAAGATAGGAAGAAATTAATGCGGAGATGGAACAGACCTTTTAGGGTCATACGAATACTTCCACAAGGTGCAATACAAATCTCCACATTGACTGGCACCATACTACCCTTAGTCAACGAATCTAGGCTAAAACCCTATGTAAAATGATGGGAGAGCAGGAAAGTGACCTTGTACATAATGTATATACAACTTATGCCTTTTCTTATTAGATTATGGCATTTCTCTATTAACCTAGGAAATGATGTAGAATGATGTAGATTAGTTAGGTTTGTTTCTGTGTACCACCACTACCATACCACCACTTGCTGGAATGGCACAACATCACTCACCCCATACCCCAAGACCGCCTCCCCCCCCTCTTATTCATACAAGGGGCGACCTCCCCTCCTCCTCCCTCTAGCACCCCCTCATCCCTCTAGCCTCCCTCTAAACAAAGGCGACCTCCCCTCCCTCTCTCTCATACAAAGGGCGACCTCCCCTCCATCTCCCTCATGCTAAGGCATAGTGCCTACTCTCCTCTTTTACCTACTATCACATAAAGATTCTCCTTCATTTGTAATGGCACAAAATTACTCACCTCATACCCCAAGACCACCTCCCCTCCTTCTCATTCATACAAGGGGCGACCTCCGCTCCTCCTTCCTTTAGTCTCTCTCGCCATCCCTCTAGCCTCCCTCTAAACAAGGGTGACCTCCCCTCCCTCTCTCTCATACAAAGGGCGACCTCCCCTCCATCTCCCCCATGCTAAGGCATAGTGCCTACTCTCGTCTTTTACCTACTATCACATAAAGATTCTCCTTCATTTGTAATGGCACAACATCACTCACCCCATACCCCAAGACCACCTCCCCTCCCTCTCATTCATACAAGGGCCGACCTCCCCTCCTCCTCCCTCTAGCCCCCTCCTCCTCCCTCTAGCCTCCCTCTGAACAAAGGCGACCTCCCCTCCCCCTCTCTCATACAAAGGGCGACCTCCCCTCTATCTCCCTCATGCTATTATCCCATCAAGATTCACCTTCATTTGCAATGGCACAACATCACTCCCCTCATACCCTCAGGCCACCCCCTCCCTCTCCCTCATACAAGGGGCGACCTCCCCTCCTCCTCCCTATAGCCCCTCTCACCCTTACCTCCACCTCCCTTTAACCTCCCTTGTCCTCCCTAGCACCTCCCTACTTACTATGCTACAAGGGGGACCTCAAACACCACCTATGTTCATTGGTGACTTCACCTCCCTCCTATGCTACAAATGCAACCTCACCTCCCTCCTTGCTTACAAGGGTGACCTCACCTCCCTGCTATGCCTATATCCCCTCTTTAGTGCATCTAGCAACTATCCTTACAACCTAACCCTACTATGATAAACCTCTAAAACCCCCCTCATTTTAGAAACTTTTGCCCCCAATCACCACATTTTTTGGCGACCTCTCCATCTAGTAACATCTCCACCATTCCTCACCTTGGCGACATCCTCACCCACCCAACTCCACAATACCAAGATGGTCCACCTCCCCTTATTCTCCCTCATGATAAAGCGACCACTCATTCCTTTCCATCATGATAAGTGACCACTCATCCTTTCCCTTCATGCTCGGCGATTACCCCTCCCTTCCCTCATGCACCCAAGGGTGACCTCCCCTCCTCCATCTAGTGTTGACTAAGGCCACCTCCCCTCCTCCTCCCTCGTTGTTGACTAGATCACCTCTCCTCCTATTCCTCTAGTGCTGACTAGTGCCCCTCCCCTCCTCCCTTCCTCTCCAAGGGCGACCTCCCCTCCCCTACTCCTCCCTCCAAGGCCGCCCCTACACCTTCCTCTCCATGGGTGACCTCCCTACCTCTACTCATCCCAAGGGCGACCCCTCCACCTTACCCCAACTCTCCTCATCTTCAAAAGAACTCTCTCTCGCCTCTCTCTCCCTCATGCCATGACGACTTCCCCTACCATTCTCCTTCTTCCCTCACTCTCCCTAATGACAAGGTGACCTCCCCTCCAATTATCCTTCCCCCCACCCTCTCCCAAATATAAGGCGACCTCACCTCCAATTATCCTTACCCCCATATACCCAAGGTCATACTAAGGCGGCTTCCCTCTCCCCTCCCCCCTCTTCCACCCCTTGCCCTACGGCCAAGGCAACCTCCCCTCCCATTATCCCTCTCCCCTCCCTCTCCCTAATCCCAAGGCGACCTTCCCTCCCGTCCTCTCTTCCCTCCCTCTCTCTCATGCAAGAAGACTTCCCTTCATGACAATGATAATCCTAGTCCTCTACCAGGCCTAGCCATAAGCAACCACTCTCCTCTTCCCTACCTCTTCTCTAGTCATCCAACAAACATCCCTCCAACTTTGCCCTCATATCATCAACCTCTCCATCATCCCTCACTTAGCAACTTCTCCCTCTCTATTTTTGGTGACCTCTCCACCCACAACTTCACTAGTCTGATTGTGGCAACCACTCCTCCCTGAGGCCTCCTTAGGGCCACATCCCGTTCCCTTTCTATATAGGTGACCCCCCTCCCTTTATGAGTAATCGACCCCCTTCCTTGGAAACCAATCCTACTCTCCATCGTGAATCAGGCAACCACTCCACCTTCCCCCTCAACCCTAGAGGTGACCTCCACTCCTACACCCTAGAGAACCCTATCTCACCATGTACTTCCGCTCTTGATAAAGAGCTTTCCAAACCAATTTGCTAAAATTAACAAATTAAGAGCATGTTCGAGCCATCGGCTATTGCCATGCAGATGTGATACCCATCTCAAATGCTATTGGTGACCACCTCTACTGTATGCATAATTGGATATTACCTCCATTCCCAATTCGTTCATGGCCTCAATAATTACTATGTGCTTCTTAAAGTGGACGACTGTGCACCAATTATAGCACCATTAGATTAAAGGTCCACATCAACTCATCCACGACACTCTTTATAGCCAATCTAATCAGTCGTTATTGATCCACATCACCTATTCTACTTCCTTATAATCTGCAACCGACCCTTACCTCAATCAAGCAAGCCTCATCGTGAATGCTCCCTCCAACAACCTCAGCATCCTCTCCTACATTAGGCGACCCTTCTTGCCTGCTAGCCTATTGAAAATCAAGTCTCAATCATGTGAAAAGGCTCAACCACGAGTTTTTCAAGTGGACCAATCAAAAAAGAGGGCCCAAAGTCGTGGAATAAAGTTAGAAGCTCCACCAAACTCAAACAAATTCAAATCTCATCAAATCAACCACCAAAACATGCACCTACATTGATTGGTGGGTGGTTATCTAGATTGTAGGAAATGTAAAACTCTATATAAGCATCATCCTTCCTTTGTTTCTAGAGTTCTATGCATTCCATAAGTTTTCCACTTAGTTTAGTGAAGTCATAAACTCTAGCAAGCAGCCCCCTTGCTTGCTTATCTCATTTTCTCATGATTTTGTCGCTCTCTATCTAGAGGTGTAGCTAGGCTTTTCCAAATCTGATTGTACCAGATTGCAGAGCATTGTTTGCTCTTGAATTCTACTCATTCTTATTGATTTCAAACTTCATTTGGTCTCTCATATTGTGCCCTGAACTTTGCCAAAGTTTCAAGTTATTTGGTTGAGTGAGTTGTGAGAAATTGCGAACTTTTTGAAGGTATATCTCTGCGCACAGGCAGAGAGTGTTGCTAATAAGTAGCCTATTTTGCAGAGGGTGGTTCTCCCAGCTGGAATATCCATTTGGGATAATTTAAAGCTTTGGTTAGCTCTTATAGTCTACTACAAGTTTTTCATTTTAAGTCTCTGTACTGGTGCAGAGAAACGTTCAGAACAGTGAGCATATATCACGGAGGCTTAGAGACATCACTGGCATCATATTGAAGACTTGAAGGGATCAAGACAACTGGTGGAAGCACGAGGAGGACTCATCAAAGCAAGAAGACATCGAAAGGGGTCTACATCAATCGAGATCTCAACTAGTTGAAGGTTAGCAAAGGAGAAGCTATCAAAAGGTAATATCCACACCTTCTAAAGCATACAAACACTTGAAGAGAAGCTAGAGGAGCATCTTAGAGCTCAGCATGGCTGAGTATTATGCACAAATAGAGAAGTTAGAGCAAGGCAATTATCAACCATGGAAATTTAGAGTTAGCAACTACCTTATGGGCAAAGGATTGTGGGGATTAGTGAGCGGCACAAAGCCAATGCCTCATGTACATGATCCACCACTTTAAGGGCAAGTCAAGGCACTTAATGAATGGATAGAAAGGAATAGAAGAGTCATATTCAATCTAACCCAACACATAAGCAATAGCATGATAGGGCATATAAAAGACTTGGACCCATCCAAGAAGGTTTGGGAGACCTTGGAGAGATTGTACTCTTCATCGACCAAGGCAAGGAAGATTCAACTCAAGAATGAGCTGAATAATCTTAGGAAATCACCAAGTACTAACATAAATGAGTACATTTTGAAGGTTAAGGAGCTTGCAGATGCTTTAGGCTCAATTGGGAGCCCAATCGAAGACGATGATCTTGTTGTGCACACTCTCAATGGCTTGAGAGAGGATGAAAGGTGGAAATCATTCACCACATCAATTTATGTGAGGGATCCCCTACCAAAATTTGATCAATTCGTCACATTGATGGTGACAGAGGAGATGAACCAATGAGGTTCACAATCAAAGGGCAGCCAAGCCCAAGTTTTCTATGTAGGTAGAGGCAAAGGCAAAAGAGGTGGACAAAACTCCCAAGGCAGAGGGGGAGGAAGCTCAAGCTCAAGCTCAAGCAACCAAGAAGGCTGCAACCAAAGCTATGGATGAAGAGGAAGAGGAAGGAGTAGAAGAAGAGGAGGAAGATCACGTGGAAGAAAGCATCCAATGGAGAGTGCTACAATTGTGGAAAACCAGGTCATTATGCAAGACATTGTTGGTCCAAAGGAGGAGGCAATCAAGGATACAAAAAGGAACCAAGGTAATTATGCTAGTACTTTAGCAAATTCAAAAAATGAGAACTTGCTTATGATGTATGGTTCAAGTGACAGAGTCAATTCAGATTTTACATGGTACATTGATAGTGGTTGTAGCAACCATATGAGTTGCAATAAAGATGTTTTCTTTAATTTACATTCACCCATCACTCAAGGACATGTAGAGACAGGGGATGACACTGAGCAAAAGATTACACATGTGGGAGATATTGCATTGAACGGATCTCAAAGCTCCAAGGTGTTGAAGGATGTGTTGCATGTGCCAACCATCACAAAAAACTTGGTTTCAAAAGGTCAAATGATTGAAAGAGGTTATGAGGTGAGGTTCAATGAGCAAGGATGTTTTTTTGAAGACCGCATGCAGGACTACAAGCTCATAGCAAAAGGAAAGAAGCAAGGAAGACTCTTCACCATGGACGTAAAGCCATCAACCCCTCACACTATCTACTTGTCAATTGGAAATAAATATATTGCAGAAATCAACTTATGGCATAAAAGAATTGGGCACATAAATTTACAAAGGATGAAGGACATGCAAAAGAAGGCCTTGGTGATTTGTCTACCTAATCTTACATCTCAGAATATGCAACATTTGTGACATGCTTGTCAATTAGGAAAACAAAGCAGATTGCCATTCAAGAAGGGAGCAAATGTGAGCAATGAAGTGTTGAATCTCATACACACAGATGTATGGAGACCTACAAGGGAGCCATCCATTGGAGGTAATAGATATTTTTCACATTTTTAGATGAACATTCAAGGTTTGTTTGGATGTATTGCATGAAGTCAAAGTCAGAGGTGTTTTCCCACTTCAAGAGGTTCAAAAACCTAGTGAAGAAGGAAACAGGGAAGTATATAAAGACTCTCAGATCAGATGGAAGGGGGGGGGGGGGGTTATTTTTCAAATGAATTTTTGGATTTTGTACATGAGCATGGCATCAAAAGGAAATTCACTTGCAACACCTCAACAAAATGGGGTGGCAGAAAGGAAGAATAGATACATAGCAAAAGTGGCTAGATCTTTGTTAAATGAAATGAATGTTCCTAACTCTTATTGGGCTGATGCAACAAATACAGCTATATACATTATGAATAGGTGTCCAAGCTCAAGAGTACATCGAGTTACACCTTATGAAGATTGTTGTGGTAAGAAACCCAACCTTTCACATCTCAAAGTATTTGATTGTGTGTGTTATGTTCACATACCTCAAGACTTGAGACACAAGTTAGACCGAAGGCAGATAGGTGTATATTTCTTGGATATTCTTCAGAGCAAAAGGGTTTTAGATGCTTTAACCCTTGCACCAAAGGGCTTAAGGTATCTAGGGATGTAATATTTGATGATTTGCTGCCTTGGTATGGTAGCAAAGATGTGTTACAGGTTGACGATGCATATGAAACCAAGAAGAAGTTCAAAGAGCAACAACAAAGCATGGAGATAAGTGGTCCAACCACTTCAAGCACACCATCAGAGGAGAATACTACATCAGCTTGGCATGGAAGGACAAGGAATGAAGCTCATTCAAGTGAAGGAAGTAGAAAAGGAAAATGACGAAGACCATTGATGGGTAGATATGGAATCTACAAGTGATGAAGATATGAAAAAATTAGAAACTCCTAGATTTAAAGCATCTAAACCAAGGAGGAGGAGATTCCTACCACCTTATGGTGAGGTAAGGTCATCCAATAGGGTTAAATACCCTGTTCAGAGGTTAACATATGACTCATTCATTGAAAGACACTATGCCTACATGAGTCAAGTTATAGCTTGTGAAGAACCTAACTTTTTTGAAGAAGCAAATAAGCATAGGGAATAGACTGAAGCCATGGAGGAGGAAGTCAAAGCACTTGAAGAAAATTATACTTGGTCACTGGTGCCAAGAACAAAGGACATGAAAGTCATTGGCAACAAATAGGTGTACAAGGTAAAGAGGCATGCAGATGGGAGCATCTCTAGGTATAAAGCAAGGATGGTTGCCAAAGGTTTTGCTCAAACATATGGCATAGAATTTGAGGAAACATTCAGTCTAGTATCTAATATGTCCAACATGATAAGTTTGATTGCAATTTCAGCCTCAAAAGGTTGGAAGATGTACCAGTTGGATGTGAAGAATGCTTTCCTAAATGGAGAGCTTGAAGAGGTAGTCTTCATGGACTAGCCCCAAGGCTCTGAAGATGAGAGGTTTACACATCATGTATGTAGGCTAAAGAAGGCTCTTTATGGACTCAAGCAAGCCCCAAGATCTTGGAACTAAAGACTTGTGGACTACTTGGTAAAATGTGGATACAATCAGATTCATGTAGACCCATCACTCTTTGTGAAGAAGGAGGTGGCAAAATTGTTTTCATTTGTATATATGTTCATAATTGATCATTACAGGGGATGATGAAGCCAACATCAAGGACATAAAGAGGAAGCTTGGATGTGAGTTTAAAATCTCAAATTTAGGGATTTTAAGGTACTTCCTTGGGATTGAAGTACTAGATAAAGAGGAAGGTATTTACTTGATGCAAAGGAAATACATTCTTGTGTGGCTTGTGTGATTGCAAGCCCATTTCAAATCCATTAGAAGTAAATGTTAAGCTAAGTGCTCATGAAGGTGAAGAAGTGAAGGATGTGACCATGTATAGGTCAATAATTGGTTCTCTCTCATATGCTACTATGACAAGACCTAATATTGCACATGTAGTTGGAGTGTTATCTCAATTTTTGAAAGCACCAAGAGTACCTTATTTTGTTCTTCGAACACACGTTCTGCTAAGCGAAAACCAGAGAATCAACCTACTGGTATCTTTGACCATGTTGTTTTGTTGAAGCATGAGTGTGTTGAGCGTAAACATTGTGCTAAGGCCTCTTTGATCGAGGCTCCAATTGTGCTATCCAGCTCTAAAGGAGGAGTTGAACAAAAAAGCACCTCTTCATCCACGTCTCCTATTCACTGTTATCCAAGATTGCAATTCTGTTATCTAGCTCTGCTATCCAGGTTCACTAAAATTAATGCAAACTCAACCTCAATATTTGTTCATCAATAAGCTCTATTCAACTTTGGGTCTCAAACCCTAAGTGAGCTTGAAGTGTGGCATAAGAGACTTGCTCATATGAATGAAAGAACCTTGAAGGATATATGTAGGGATCAAGGTGTTCTAGGATTGCCGAACATATCAAAGCATCACATGATCAACAAGTGTGATGCATGTCAGATTGGGAAGGCACAAAGACAACCATTCAACCACAAAGGCTACATCCACAACAACTTATTGGACTTAGTACATACAAATGTATGGGGACCAAGTCAAGAACCTTCATTGGCAGGATCAAGGTATTACATCTCATTTATTGACGACCATAGTAGATGGACTGTTCTATACTTTATCAAGAGTAAGAATGAAGTGTTTGATTGCTTCAAGAAGTATCTTGCACATGTGGAGAATCATACAGGTAGATCACTAAAGAAGCTCAGATCTGATGGAAGGGGAGAATACTTCTACAAAGAGTTTGATGAGTTCTTGGAGGAAAAAGGTATCAAAAGGGAAGTGACTACTAGGTACTCTCCTCAACTAAATGGAATTGCAAAGAGGAGAAACAAGACATTGGTTGGATCAGCCCGAACAATGCTTGAAGAGAAGAAGTTGCCACATTATCTATGGGCAGAAGCTATTTCAGCTGTTGTGTACCTTGTCAATAGACTACCATCCAAATCACTTCAAGGTATGACTCCTTCTGAAGCATGGCATGCAAGAAAACCTAGTCTTGGACATTGCAAGGTTTTTGGTTGTTTAGCTTATGTTCATGTACTATCACAAATAAGAGGTAAGCTAGATGAAAGGGCAACAAAGGCAGTGTTTATTGGATATGATTCAACTCAGATGGGTTACAGGTTCTTGAACCCTTCAACCAAGCAATTCACTACAAGTAGAGATGTTGTGTTTGAAGAACACAAGTCTTGGTATGATGAAGACAAACAAAAGGTAACACTACCATATGATCTTGATTTTGACTCTTATCAATTAGGAAGCAAGCATGACGCACATGTCCAGGATCCAACAAGTGATATAGATGATGACCAAGATGAAAGAGAAAAGGATTACAAGCTATGGAAGTCAAGAGGCAAAGCAAAGATGCAAGAGGTTGGAGAATGTTCCAAACAAGCACCTAGAAGATCAGCAAGAGAGAAGAAACAACCAGAAAGGTATGGATATGATTCCACATTTGTTACGAAGCATTCAATATACTTGGCAAAAGACTCTATTTCAGAGGAACCCTCAACCTATGAAGAGGCAAAGGGAAACCCTAATTGGGAAAAGGCCATGAAAGAAGAGATAGATGCATTGAAGGAAATGGACACTTGGGATTTGGTTCCAATGTCGCCGAATCAAAAGGTAATTGGTTGCAGATGGGTATATAAAGTTAAAAGAAATTCAGATGGATCAGTTTGGAGGTACAAGGCAAGATTAGTTGCCAAAGGATGCTCACAAACTCACGGCATAGACTATGAGGAAACATTCTCACCAGTTGCAAAGATGACTACAATCAGGACATTGATAAGTGTAGCTGCTGCAAGGAATTCGAGACTCCTCCAACTTGATGTGAAAAATGCATTCTTAAATGGTTGGATAAGTGAAGAGGTATACATGTCACAACCACCAAGTTCTGAAAACCCTAATAATCCATCTTATGTTTGCAGACTTAAGAAAGCATTGTATGGATTGAAACAAGCTCCTAGAGCTTCGAATTAGAGGTTGGTTACATATCTTCAAGATCAAGGGTTCAAAGCTAGGAGCTTAGATCCTTCTCTAAGGTTATCTATCTATGTGTATATGTGGATGATATTATTGTGACAGGTGATGATCTAAATGGCATTCAAAGGATCAAGAGACACATGCAAGAGGAGTTCAAAATCAATGACCTAGGTGAGCTCACATATTTCCTAGGTATGCAGGTGATATATACAGATGAAGGAATGTATTTGACTCAAAGAAGATACATTCAGGATCTTCTTCTCAAGTTCAAAATGGAGAACACTAAACCTACAAGTACACCTTTGGAGATGAATGATAAACTTAGTGTTTATGAAGGTGAGAAAATTGAAGACATTAAAGAATATCAAAGCTTGGTAGGTAGCTTGATATATGCTACTCATACAAGGGCAGATATCTCATTTAGTGTGGGAGTGCTTAGTGAGTTCATGCACTCACAGAGAAGACCACACATGGATGCGGCTAACAGAGTACTTAAGTATCTCAAAGGTACAATCAACAAAGGTATATTCTATCCTTATTCTTCAGATTTGGATATCAAAATCTACTCAGATGTAGATTGGGTAGGAGCTAAGGATGATAGAAAAAGTACGTCTGGTTACTTAGCATTTGCAGGTTCCAAGCTAGTGTCATGGAGTTCCAAGAAGCAACCAACAGTTGCTTTATCCTCAACTGAAGCAGAGTACAGAGGCTTGACCATAGCAACTCAAGAGAATATGGTTAAAAGCATTGTATACAGATTTGGGACTTGTGAGTTCCAAACCTCACATATTTGGAGATAATGTAAGTTCCATGCATCTAGCGGCAAATCCTATTTTCCATGCGAGAACCAAGCACATAGAAGTCCATTACCACTTCATCAAGGAGAAGCTCATGGCAAAGGAGATTGACATTTCTTTTGTTCCAACTGAAAAGCAAGTAGCAGATATGATGATGAAGGCACTTGATGGAATAAAGCTTTGTAGATTCAAAGCTATGGAAGGTATTCAACCTATGAGAGAATGAAGACTCAAGCATACTTTAGCTTGAGGGGGAGCTGTTGGAACATCAAGCTTACACTATGCTTGAGGTGGATTTGATCTACATCAAAGCCTATCGCATCGAAAGAATATCCGTTGGAGAGTTCTTTTTCTTATGCTCATTTATTGTATGTTTTGAGAGATTTTTGATGGTTCATTTACCATTGTAAAAGCCTTGAGCTTTACACATGTAAAGGTAGAAAGATAGAGCCCAAATCCCATAAATTTTTGGTGCTTGAAGTTGCATTCAATCAAGAAAATCAAATCACCTAAAAGTAGATCAAACTAGATCTTCACTTTTCCTAGATTGTAGGAAAGTGAATTGATTCCCTCCAACAACCATTCCCACCTTCATTTGAATTCAAATTTCACTTGTAGAAGTCGTGGAACACTCCTAGAGTCTATATAAAGACTTGAAATCACTCGTACAATACATGGAAGCAATATACATACACTTGTGACCATCATTGTCTTGCTCCTTCAATTCTCTGCATCATCTTCTTCGCCAACAATAATCTTGCAGAGGTTGCTGCTCTCTCGTCAGAGCTGCAAATTGAGTGCAAGATGACTCATTGGAAATATATCACTGTTTAGTTTATGCCTATAAGTTTGCAAAGCATTTGGTTTTGTAGATTGGGAGAAATCTAGATTTTTCTGTCTCAAGATCAATCTCTACGTATTCCTAAAAAATAGGAAGTACCACCGGTGAATATCGCATTCATTCCTATAGAATATTTTGCTTATTCCTTATAATTTTGTGCATTCTATACACTCAACCCTATTTGTATCACTCCCATAAAAGGATTTTTTCTAATTTTAATCACGATGGTCGCTATGGGCATTTGAAGTTCATTGTCTCTTCCATAGATATTAAGTTTTTGAGCTAGTCGACCCCCGAACCTATCTGTTTTGTATCGACTCATTCTCCTTGATGCTCCAAAGTACATAGTGTGTTTCTTTGCACTTCTTGCATGCCTATAAGGTCTATTTGAGTTTCCATAAGCTCAAGGTCTGGTCTTGTGCCGGTTGGCTTGACCAGACTTCGTCGATTCGAAACGCACTTTTCTACCTTCTACAAGCTTCTCCAAGATTTTTCATATACATATACATATACATATGCGTATACATATGCATATACATATACTATACATATACATATACATATACATATACGTATACATATACATATACATATACATATACATATACATATACGTATACATATACATATACATATACATATACGTATACATATACATATACATATACGTATACGTATACTATACATATACATATACATATACATATGCATATACATATACATATACATATACATATACATATATGTATACATATACGTATACGTAGACATATACATATACATATACATATACATATACGTAGACATATACATATACATATACATATACATATACATATACATATACATATACGTATACATATACATATACATATACATATACGTAGACATATACATATACATATACATATACATATACATATACATATACGTATACGTATACATATACATATACATATACATATACATATACATATACATATACATATACATATACATATACGTATACGTAGACATATACATATACATATACATATACATATACATATACATATACATATACATATACATATACATATACATATACATATACATAGACATATACATATACATATATGTATACGTATACATATACATATACATATACATATATTTAGCCTATACATATACTTATGCATATACATATACATATACATATACATATGCATAGACGTATAAATATACATATGCATATAGATATACATATACATATGCATATACGTATACATATACATATGCATATATGTATCCATATACATATGCATATACGTATCCATATACATATGCATATATGTATCCATATACATATGCATATACGTATCCATATACATATGCCTATACGTATCCATATACATATGCCTATACGTATCCATATACCTATGCCTATATGTATGCCTATACCTATGCCTATACGTATCCCTATACATATGCCTATACGTATCCATATACCTATGCCTATACGTATCCCTATACCTATCCGTATCTATATTTGTATACATGTCTGTATATCTATCACAATCCAAGGAGGGATTAGGATCCACATATAGTCTCATACACAATGGGATACTATAATACTCAGATTGAGAAGCTTGAAAAGAGCAATCACCAACCTTGGAAGTTTAGAATCTCTAACTTCCTCATGGGAAAGGGTCTTTGGGGATTGGTTAGTGGTACTAAGGTGAAGCCATACATAGATCCACATTCACCTACTGAGAATCAAAGGAGATCCATTGGAGAATGGGAAGAAATAGATAGGAGAGTGATCTTTATTCTTTCTCAACACATAAGCAACTCCATGATAGGCCATATCCAAGACCTAGATACATTTCAGAAGGTTTGGGAGTGTTTAGAAAGGTTGTACCCTACCTCTACAAAGTCTAGAAAAATTGAGCTCAAGAATGTGCTCAACAACCTTAGGAAGTCATCAAATTAGATCATTAATGACTTCATACTCAAAGTAAAAGAGATCTCAGATGCACTTGGTTCAATAGGATGTGTTATAGATGATGATGACCTAGTTGCCCATACACTTAATGGGCTTAGAGAAGATGATAAATGGAAGGCATTCACAACCTCTGTGTATGTAAGGGATTCATTATCAGATTTTGAGCAACTTACTTCTCTTATGGTGACTAAGGAGCTCAACCATGGAGGCAACAAGTCAAAGGGCAGCCAAGACCAACTCTTCTGTGCAGGCAAAGGAGGAAGAGGGAAAGACAATAGAGGTGGTTCAAGAGGAAGAGGTAGAAGAAACTACCAACAAGGAAGAGGAAGAGGAAGAGGTAGAGGAGGAAGATATGGAGGTCGAGGCTACTCCAACTCAAATGGATGCTTCAATTGTGGGAAGCAAGGACACTATGCCAAAGATTGTTGGCAAAAGCAAGGTGGGAACAATTACAAAGGGCAAGGTAGTTATGCTAACTCCTCAACAAATTCAAAAAATGAGCATTTGTTAGCTATGAAGCATAAAAGTGAAGGTCTAGCACATGATGAGGTGTGGTATATAGATAGTGGTTGTAGTAACCACATGTCAGGTAAAGAGGAGTACTTCAACAATCTTCAAGCACCCAAGCAAAGAGGCTTTGTGGAGATAGGAGACAACAGAGAGCATGAAATACAAAAAATGGGAGATGTGAAGCTTGAAGGCAACCACAAAGCAAAAGGACTATCCGAGTTATTGCATGTTCCTACTATTACAAAGAACTTAATCTCTCTTGGACAGATGGTTGAAAAGGGATACCAAGTCAAGTTCAACCACAAAGGATGCTTTATTGAAGACGCAAGGAATGGCTATGAGATGATAGCCAAAGGAAAGAGGGAAGGAAGGATGTTCACTCTTGACATTGGCAAAGAACAAAGCAACAAGGCAATGTTCATCACCTATGGCGATAAGAAGATTAGATATTTGGATTTGTGGCATGAAAGGTGTGGTCACATCAACATTCAAAGGTTGAAAGACATGGAGAAGAGGAAATTGGTAAGAGGTTTACCACATTTTTTATTACAAATGTTGCATGAGATGTGTGAAGCTTGTCAACTAGGCAAGTCTACTAGGTATCCCTTCAAGAAGAGTGAATATGTAGCACATGGTGTGTTAGACCTTGTGCACACACATGTGTGGGGGCCAACCAAAGAGCCCTCTCTTGCAGGTAATAGGTACTTTGTAACCTTCATAGATGACTACTGAAGGAAAGTATGGTTGTATTGTATAAAGCAAAAATCGGATGTGTTTGATGTATTCAAAAGATTCAAGACAGAAGTTGAAAAGGAGACATGTTGGTACATCAAAACCCTAAGGTCCGATGGAGGGGGAGAATACTTCTCAGGAAATCTCCAGAAGCCTTGTCCCACCGTGCATGCCAAATTTTCACCTGTAGATGGTGAAGTGAAGTGTGTGGGTGTAGGGAATGCAAATTGCACTACTCCTAGAGCACATGAGCACATTAAAGCACATTACCATAATAGACACTTAGCACCAAGCCTCTGTATCACCACTACAAACTACACTTAGGAGTAAGAGTCACAACAGCAGCAAGCATGTAGCAGAATAGAGCAAAGACAACACCAACTAAAACAACCAAATGTAACACAATCTATATAATCCATTAGCTAATCATACCACTTATCATACAAACGCAAAACAATGGAACAATAGAATTCAACCTCCAAGTATTCTCACATAAGTAGCATAAGCAAACAATATAAGCAGGTTTCTACGAGCTCTAAGACTGCTCTCACTCTCAGCTATAGTCTCCTATAGTGTGCACTATATGCTATATCCTCCTCTCTTGAGGTTTCCCCTTTTTATAGGAGAGAGGTGAGGAACCGGTTACAATAGGAGAGTCTGTTACATGAGAGTAATGCTAAGTTAATGCACTAGGCGATTTCAATTATCAGCATGGCTGCCAGTACCAGACTTTGCCATGTAATGATGAGTCGTTGGGCCCCACTTGGTCACCTTGTCAGATCTGCTTGTCTCATCTGGACATGTCATCACCCAACTCTACCATCGGGATGTCTTGGTGCCCAACTCCAGTTTTTGGACGACTTGGCACCCAACTCTAGATTTTGGACGTCTTGGCGTCCAACTCCAGATTTTGGACGTCTTGGCGCCCAACTCCAGCTTTTGGACGTCTTGGTGCCCAACCCTAGATTTTGGACGTCTTGGCGTCCAACTCCAGCTTTTGGACGTCTTGTCGCCCAACTCGAGCTTTTGGATGTTTTGGCACCCAACCCAGCTTCTGGACGTCTTGGTGCCCAGTTTCAGTATTTGGCTCATTGGTGTCCATCCTTTACTCTGTTCTTCAAAAACTTTATTCTACAACGTATGTGTATATGTATGTATATATGTATGTGTATATGTATGTGTATATGTATGTGTATATGTATGTGTATATGTATGTGTATGCGTATGTGTATAAGTATGTGTATACGTATGTGTACATGTATGTGTATACGTATGTGTATATGTATGTGTATACGTATATGTATATGTATGTGTATGCGTATGTGTATACGTATGTGTATACATATGTGTATACATATGTGTATACGTATGTGTATACATATGTGATATGTATGTGTATACATATGTGTATATGTATATGTATATGTATGTGTATACGTATATGTATATGTATGTGTATATGTATGTGTATATGCATATGTATATGTATATGCATATGTGTATGTATATGTATATGTATATGTATATGTATATGTAGATGTATATGTATATGTATACACACACACTGTAAGATAACACATTGATTTCTTTCTTTTTAAGATGTGTAGGTAATAATGAAATTTTATGTTTAGGATATTTTGATCATGTCTGCAAAATTTTATAGCATTAAGTTTTTACATTCTCTCTCTAGAAAGTTGTCACATGAAATTTGTGTGTTAAATTTGAGCATGAAGATGAAGGAATCAGAAAAAGTTTTCTATGAGAGAGGTAGAGTACTCTTAGTATAAAAACTTTACCTTATCGTATTTTTTGTAGTTCCTATTGTTTATGTCTCATTTGGTTGCATAAAGATAGGTTAATGAAGATATTTTTCATGTTTTTTTATCTCTATTTAGAATTTCCAATTTGGCGGGCTCAAAAGTGCTATTTGGAAGTCGATTTGGACCGAAGACATCTCTAACACTATTATAGAGCTCAAAGAACTGAATATTTTTATGTCTCACAAGACTACGATAATTCCTCACCATTTTTGAGTTACAAAGCTCGAAAAAGTGTTGTTTTTAGGTACTTAAAATAAAAAAATTAAAAAATTAAAGAAAAAAGAGAATCCTTGACTTATCTTATTCATGCTTTCGGATTTAGAAAACACACATGGTTATGTGGGCTTTTTTCGGGTGATTGACGTTGTTGTAGGGTTGCCTCTATTTTTGCAGGTACGACTCTTAAGGTGGACATGTAAAGTAGACGTAGGTGTGGTCTGGAAGTCTTGCATGAGATGTGCAAAAAGATGCTATCTTGGAGCATGCAGATTTTAGGAGCGCATGTCTAGGAAGGCATGATTGGTTGTGCGCTGGCGGAAGGGGAGATCAAAAGACAAAAACTGAGAGCTAGGGAGATTATGGTCATGCATTGATCAAGATTGTTTTCGGCTTCTATGATTGAAATTGTGATTGGGATTGGGATTGAGATTGCAATTGTGATTGAGATTGGGATTGAGATCAGCTCGAGGGTAGTCGAGTGGATGAGGCTTCACATTGAAGCTATTTGATAGATTTTGTAATGCAGATCAAAACTGCTTGTAAATCTACACAGATAATAAAGTTCTATCTCTCTCTCTTCTTATTCTGGGCATACTTTTTTTTTCTTCCTTATATCTTCTTGTACCAAATTCTATTATTCTATGTGGGATTTTAATTGAAGATTGAGACACTTGTTACAAGTGCTATTAGAGAAGATTTGGATTCCGAGACAAGATGCAGGCTTTGAAGAAGAAGATAGAAGAGCAAGAGGAGCTTATCCATAGACTTAATGCAGAATTACATAAATAAAAATCCAACAAACAAAAAGAGGGTATCGCAAATGCTTTCATGGACCTTAATGATGAAGGTGTTAATGGCACAGGCACATCGAATGCATGTAGAGCTAGACGACAACGTGAACCTGAAGATGATGATGATGATGATGATGATGATGATGATGATGATGATGATGATGATGCAGGTGAATCTACACTTAAGCAAGTGTTTAAAAGAGCAAAATAAACCGAATTTGATGGTGAGAAGAAAATTTGAGACGAGCTTGAAGCATGGATCAAGGAACTCAAAGATTTCTTTGATCTGTGCGTGTTTAGTGAGGAATCAAAAGCAAAGGTGGTCATTTTGCATCTGCGAGGAGTCAGCAAACTATGGTGGAAATCATACATGTAGACAAGAGCACATGTAGGGTCGATTCTATGGAAAGAGTTTCAAGAGAAAGCAGAGAATCTTTATTGTTTTCCACATTATTTGATGGAAAAGAAAATGGAATTCTACTTCTTCAAGCAATAGGAGGATGATAGAGATAACTTTTCTGTTAAAGAATATAAGGAGAAATCTTTGCATTTACATAAGTATGCACTAGAAGTTTCTAGAGATGCCATGAAGAGCAAATTTATTGAGGGTTTGTGAGAAGAGCTTCGCTACAAGTAAAGGGGTCTGGATCTGTAGATTTTCTTGATGTAGTTGCAAAAGCACAAAACTTTGAGAAGATGGAGAAGTTTACTATGGAAAGACATCCAAAGCAAGGTTTATCTCAACAGGACATCGATCCCCAAGACCTATTTCAACAAATCAAAAAAGACACAGATTGACTAACTCTATTAATGGTCAAGGAGGACAAACTAAGCCAAAGCAGATTGATACACCTAAGAAGCAAGAACCTATGCATTGGCAACATGATTTCGATTTCTTGGAGCAGGCTATAAGATTGGGATTTTGCTTTCGATGTGGATAATAGGGACATCACACTTTTGAATGTGCAAACAAGGCCATAAACCATTCTATGCATATGAAGATAGCCCATCTACAATAGGAAAATAGAACAATTGAGGAAGTTGATGATCAAGGTAAGTGTTCTAACCCTAGACTTCAATGCATGGTAGCATCATCTCATTCAAGTGCATCATGGTGATTAAGATTATGGGGAATATATCCTCAAATAAGGTTAGTTTCTTGATTGATTTGGGTAGTACAAATTGTTTCCTTTCCCTTAAATTGATAGAGGCTTTAGGATTGCATATTGAGATGCAAACCAAAAGACCTGTACAGATGGCTAATGATAGGATACACTATACTCGAGGCTATATTTGAGAATCTCAATTTTATGTTAGATGAAAATAAGTTTTTGGGTATTTTCCATGTAATTGAAATGAGAGAATGTGGTGTAATCATTGGCATGGATTAGTTAATTCATAGCTGTATGTGATTGATTGCGAAAGTGGGATCAGTACTTTGAAAATAGAGAGGGAAGAACATTGTCTTGTAGGTGAGTGTAATTCAACTTTTTCTCCTATTTTTGCCACAAAGTTGATTAGGGGTATTTGAGAGGGTTGTTAGACATATTTGGTTTATGTGAATGACCTTCATGAGAAGAAGGAAGAATAAAAAATACTTGAATATGTCAGAAAAGTTTTAGATGAGGTGATGATTGTTGACGTTGTAGCATCACAACTCATACTTGTCAATCCGGGAAGCATCTCATGAGACCCAAATGTCTGCGTAGAAGCACTCAACAGACGTAATGGTGTTTTGTCAACGCACGATTAACAATGTAATTAACAAGAAGACACGACATAAGCATCGCTAATGATGCACGTAATCGTAATCATAAGCATAATCACGACATAATCGCATATTAACGTGTCACAAGCGTTAGACAAGAAGAGAGCAAGTATACGTGCACATCATGATGACAAGAGAGCTAGAGTCTAAGTACAAACTAGCATTATCTCATTACTTCTAGAAAAGCTCTCCCAAAATGAGAGGTAGAGCCCTCTTTATATACAAAATGGGCAAAAAAGCATGCAATGTGGGATTTCTAAACTGAAAGGAGAATGAATCCCTCTTATTCTCTAGTGTGGCACGCACACACACCTATACAAGAGTGCTTATTCAACTAAATGAGAGGTAGAAAAAGGTATAAATGATTATGAAAAAGAGTGGATCCAAGAATTATATGTTGTCTCATCAACACTCCCCCCCTCCTTGACTTTGTCATCCTCAACAAAAGCTTTTGCAAGTATGTAGTTTTTGTGAAAGAGCGTATAGGAGTTCCTTTTGATTTGCATGATCTTGCGCCATTAGAGTGCTCTACTTTTTGCTTTTTCTTCATCTTGCTTTTTACATGTTTGTTTGGAGTTGATTGTCTTTTAACTTGTGTTTTTTGCCTCATGTAGATGGGAAGAATATGCTAGAATGCTTTGTATTTCTTTTCTTTTCTTTCTTTCTTTCTTTCTTTCTTTCTTTCTTTTTCTTTTTTTTTGTAATGGATGGATGATGTATGAGAATGAAATGACAAAATGTAGATGATAGATACAAACACATGAAATTGATTCCCTCTCTTCTTAGTCCACGTGCATGAGTGGGGACTAAGGGTGCATGGGTGGAAGATAAAAAAGTGCCTATGGATGGTCTTAAGATGAGACCCTATCTCATGTATACTCTAAAAAATGCATATAAAAAACAATGGTGCAAAAATGGAATGGATCTTGAGCAAAGTGCTCAAGGGTGAGGCAATGATGAGGCTTTCTCCAAATGGCAAACTCCAAGAGCGTTTTCTTTTCCATCAACCATTTGAAATGGATGATACATTTGACCACCAACCTAAAAAAAGAAAAATGAAAAGCAAATTTTTGCAGTGTATATATATGTGTGCCTTCTTTGTGCCTAGGTTAAACTTAGTGTGCCGAATGGTTGGCCTTTGGATGAGGCCCTATTAGCATGCATACTTAGTGTGCATTTTAAACATATGTTGTGTACATTGGGCAAGGTTGGATTTGACACCTATGGATGCCGCACGAAGAGGTCTTAGGCCGCCAATATGTTGTTGCTTTGCCGGACTTCTCCTTGAAGTTTCTCCTTGGATATTTTTTGAGTTTTGTCTTGATTGCTTTGGATCTTTTGGTTGGAAGTGGTCTTTCTTGAAGATAAGGCATGGTAGGCCTAGACCAAAGATTATGAAGTCTAGTGTGAGAGGGTTGATTTTGTACAAGGGATTTCTTTGGTATCCATATTATAGTGTGATTTGGTTGGGCTCTAAGTAATTGCTTGGCTACCCAAATTTGCTTGACATTACAAGGGAAATGTGATTTCTTCTTCTTGACATAAGGGTCTTTTGGGCCTTCTATGTGAGTCTTTCGGGATAAATCATCTTTACAAGGGGGATTCAACAACGGTTGATCTTCTATACATACAACATGTTCATGCACTAGATCATTGGTTTGTGTGATTTGAGATTGATCTAGAGATTCATCCATACATTTATCCTTATTACACATAGAATCTCTAGATATATAAATGGGTGATGGATTGTCATGATTGACCATAGATTTGACATTATTTTCCATTGTGTTGATACAAAGTATTTGCTTATCCTCTTCTTGATGAGCCAAGTGTAGCACATCCTTGCTCATGGATTCATGAGGGGAATCCAAGTTTAGAGGAAGAGGGGGCCCTTCCACATCCCCCAAGCACTTGGAGTCCTCCATTTCTCCATTCGCCATGGTTTCCTGCGACTTACTCAAAGAAGAATTAGCTAAAAAAACATGAATAGAAAGACTATTTAGTGGATTAAAAGCACTCTTTGAATAGATGATTATGTCCACAATCCTTACCATGAGGATAATCATTAGGATTTTCAATAGACACACATGTAGTGGTGGACATAATAAATGCACAAGACACTTCAAATTCTTGATGATTTTGTTTAACAAACTTTTGAGTGTGAATGATCAAATCTTCA
This sequence comes from Ceratopteris richardii, assembly GCA_020310875.1. Lineage (NCBI taxonomy): Eukaryota > Viridiplantae > Streptophyta > Polypodiopsida > Polypodiales > Pteridaceae > Ceratopteris > Ceratopteris richardii. The sequence continues at coordinate 57,260,713 of CM035407.1, read as the reverse complement.
TCTATACATTCCATGACAAAGAATGTTTCCAAAAATTGCATATCATCCACCATAATAGGCAACACAACTTGACCCATGCAATCATAATTTTCACCATTCATGAGGATAGAAGAATGAGTTGTTGATTGAATGTTCTCAAAAATAATAGTCACTAGATCAATATGAATCAAATTCCACTCACAATTAGGATTGATATAAACACACAGCCTTCTATGGTCATATCATATTCTTAAATCCACAAAAGTATTGTTATATTCTCTTGTTGCAAGTAAGGAGCCTACCCCCTCAGATATTTCACTCATTTCCTCGACTCCTTGCAATTTTTTGCTAGATGTTTCACCCTTATGTGAGATTATTTCATGCATTTTATGTTTTTCTCCTTTCTCGTGTCCGCTCTTATCCCCCTTTCTTCTTTCTTTTGCTTTTTTCTTTCCCATGTCTTGTTAAAACAATTTTTAGTTTTTTGAGTGTTTTTAATATTTTTTGGTGTTTTTGAAGGAGTTTTTAGAATTTGTTTGAGGTTTTGTGTGTGTTTTTTTAATCTTTTCTAAGATGTGTAAATAAGTTCTAATGGGTTCCTCTAACAAGAATCAAAAAGAAGTTTCAAAAAATATTTACATGTAATACATTCAAAGTTGGAGAAAGAGATGATTTTTTGGTGTAGAGAGAGAAATTGTTGCACACATCAATATTCAATCAATCATATATTCACGCATACTTAAAGGATTCAATTATTGACTTCATTTCATATCTCTCTCTCTCTCTCTCTCTCTCTCTCTCTCTCTCTCTCTCTCTCTATGTAGATCATTTTCATGTTTGCTCTGCAATAGTCCAAAAAGATCTTGCCAAGAGGATAGGGCCACCCTTCTGAAAACATAGCATGGCCTCCCTCAATCTCAGCATGCAAGTATACTTCAACCCCTCAATCCAACTTCTAAGTTCTTTCATTGCAGAAGCATCCATCTGCATCAATAAAGTGTAGCGGTTCCATGATTATCATTGAAAGGTCAATAGAATCTTGAAGAGTAGCTAGGTGTTCCAGAAATTTGTGATTTGATGCAACCCTTTTGCATAGAGCAGGTGACTATCCTGGTTCCACTTTGTAAGCTTGAGAACAAATTTCAGCAATATATCCAGTTGTTCCCAGAACACTTTTTTAATGAAAGCTCAATCTTTTCAGAGATTGACAGTTCTTCCCAGAGATTGACAGTTCTTCTATGTCCTCTTGTAATTGGTAACTTTCCAGAAGAGAAAAAGATATATCAGTAACTGAAGTGCCTTTAGATCAACTATGTGCAAGTAGGATTGTTTATCACTTGTATCAAAAATGAGAAACAGTTTGAAATGCAATACACTTTCATGCATCCCAATACAGCCTGAGGCAATAACTAAGCGACTTCACCACAAACATAAGTGATACAAGCAATGTAGTGGCTGTTAATTGCTCCTCTAAAGATGCTTTTTGCTTCTGATGGTTCTGAGTATAATCCAATATGATGGGCATTGTATGTGACCAGAAGCTGGATCTTATTTTGTTGACATTTGTTGTAGTGAATGAATGGGAACATTCCTCATGCATATGCAGAATGAAGCATGAAGTGAAATTATTTGCCTAGCTTGCACCATCATTTGCATTTTGCAATTGAAATTTCAAAGTTGTCATCTGAATTGTTTGTCTCTGCTCCAACTTCCATTTGTCTTCAGAACATGGTCGCCTAAGTGTGCTCCACAAAGCATGGGGATTTCACTATTGAGGGCCATAATTGTGGAGTATAATATATAGTGTGCCAAGCATCCATCAGGTAGGTGTTCCATGATTGCTATCTTCAGTGTACCAGCTTATTGATCCTTACAACAGCTAGTTCTGTCTTTACCTACACCTCTGTCACTTCCTTACCGGGGTCTTCAGCGAGATTATCAATATGCCCAACAACAACAGGAATCTTCCTCACAGAATCATCTTTCAACATCAACAACAGCCTTCAAAAGTTCACGTTGCAAGGAAGGACAGCTCTCCCTCAAATGCTTGTAGCCATTTAGAACAACTGCAAGATTTGTTGCAGCAATTTTTAAGCAAACTGCCTTTATTTGTGATGAATGATGCTGCTCTCCCAAGGCAAGAGTAGTACCAACAGTTTCTACTTTAACTTCTTCACATTGCTATGATTCACAAATCATCAGAAGGCCATCCAACCCATATCGACCTACTGCTACAAGTGGATGCTGAGCCATGAACAATCAGGTTGTGGGTGAGACATCTCCAGAAAGCTCACAATCTTCACATAAAGCATCTCTATACATAAAGTAAGGCATTGCTTTGAACATGGGAGCTTCAACCCCTTGTACTTGGACGACCTTTGAATTTTTTCCAACTGTGATGGAGATACACTTGGCGAAGGAAGAGTATTCTTCATAATCAAATTGGATCCAGAGCTCAAATTATATGGAAGAGCGGAAAAAGGGAACCCTCCAGATGAGTAGCTTGCATGAGGGAATGTGGTTCCTATATATGGAATACTGGCAAAAGAGATGGCTGTTGGACCTTGGTATGAAACACCACCGAATTTGCCAAAGCTCTGATTTGATTGGAATTGTTCACAAGTTTTGAACCTAATACTGTTCCAATAGAATATTGTAAGTCTGGCCTATGCATTGGGAATGTTGGGACTGCTACTGGTGGAGCAGGCATCGAACTTGCTGATGTATACCATGGGATCACATTTATCGCCCCTGCAACTGGTCTAGTACCTCCAGATATAGATGTGATTGAGATTTCAGCATTTTTTGTGTCTGATGAGACAACTCCTGTTTGTTCACCTCCAAGTCCATCATTTAAATCAAAATCTAGCATGGTATGAGTGGCTGGAGATGGCAATCTACTATTGCTTTCAAATACCATATTAGTCTCATCACTATCATCAATCCTATTCAGATCAAATTTTTGGCCTTATAGCTGCTGATCCACTGCTTATATCATGATCACCAGCTGAAGATACATTTGCTTCCTCCATCAAATCATCTGCCATATTCAAATCAATGATCAGCTTGTGTGCATGTCTTTCACCTTGATCTTTCATAGCCAGGTTTCCTTTTTGAAGAGCTATGTCAGATGTAGTTTGTGAAGCCTCAAACATGCGACATGGTTCAGTAGGCCTAAAAGCACTGATAGCAGCTGATCCTTTCCACCCTAGTTCCAAGTTTGACCTGTTGAATCAGTCACAGGTGTACTTGGACTTGATGTAGAAACAATTGGGAGTGGTGTGTGTTCCTGCACTTCCTCTTTTCAATGGGCAATGGATGAGATACTATTTCTGCAGTAGTAAGAGAGGCATGTATGTTGACCTCTTCATTACTCACGTCATTATAATGTGAGTGTGTCTTCACTTCATCCTTCACACTATCAGATGGCAACTTCAAAACCTTTCTTTTGGTTGATAGAATAACATCTGAACTCGCATCTTTCCTACTCTCCTCCACCTTACCTTTATCATGGAGAGCATCATCACCAATCTATCTAACCTTCACTTGCATCTTTCGTGCATAAATCCTAGACATCAACACTCGATGCATCTTTGCAACTAAGACTGTCACAAGCATCATCTTGGCTCACATCCTTCTTGTCTGGACTTGATGCGCAAACTTCCTATGACTCATGCTGACCATACATTTGAGCTTTCTGATCTACTTCTTTTGCAACCAGCCTTGCGACTTCGAGAGCACCATCCACGTCATATTCTGAAATTACATCATCTGAGTTCAGAGAATTGAAGATACCTTTGGGAACACAGTCGGGTTCGGAAGATCCTTACTCCTATTCTCAGAAACCTCTTGCATAGCAGTAACATTGTCTAGCCCACTAGGGGTACCTACTTCACATTGTCCAGTGTGGAACCGAGAATTCTATATTTTGGAATCACAGTCACACTGAGCAGCACCCGCATCATTGGCTGCTACCCTTGCTAATGTGTTCACATATGGGCTCATAGGAGAAACCTTGGCAATAATTGCTGAAACTTTTTCATTCTTACTGCCTAATTCAATGATACACTCTGTGATATCTACATCCTCTTTAGTAGTAGAGGTGATCTAAGCATCTCTCGATCATCATTAGAACTGGCTTCAATATTATTGTCTCCCTGTAAATCCAAAATCTGCTCTTGACTTGTAGAGTTTGGATTCACTTCTGCAATTTGAGAGAGACGTTCCCCTTCAGCATTCTCACTAAAACACTTTTCTGCTATAGAAATTTCACAAGCTGCAATACTTGCCAGCAGCTCTATCCCATATTTACATGTTCCTAAAGTTAGCCCTGCTGGTGGATTACAGATGCTAGACACTGGAGTTATATTAATAGCAGATGAATGATTAACCCTCTTGCTATTAGACATGTGTGTAGCTGATGAGCATTTGTTGACAGCAAAACTTCTAAGTCTATGCTTCACATCTGAGCTCTTTTCCCCACATAACAAGTTCCCAGTGCATCTAAGTCCATAGGTAGCTTCTCCAATGCTCGAAGTAAGCTTACAAGAGCTCATCCCTAGTTCCACCATTTTCTTTATGATATCAATTTCCAAGCTTTTCCTTATGAGCTTCTTGAAGCCAATCATCGAGGATAAGGCCTCCAAGCCTTACAAATTCATTCAGGCAATCTTCTTTTTCAGTTGTAGCTATACTCTCAACACACTTAATCCTATGAGAAACAATATCAGCAAGATTCTTTGAGCCATCAATCTGCTCAAGTGCAATCACTTGCAAAGAGTAATCCATGACAAAGAGACTAGTAAGCCTCTTATTTTTTCAGCAATGGAAATGAAGTCCTCAAACTTCATAGTAGGCTGGCACTTTGGATCTATGTCTTATTCCTTTGCCTGCCTCTCACGCTTTACTGATTCTAAACTTTGATCCATTCTCTCTCCTATCAATACTTGCGCTTACTAGTGATGCACCCAATAGAAAGCTGGCTTCAATTCCACACAATGTTGGGTCCTTTGCATACTCAGGACCAAATGACCAAGACTCATGATTGGTTGTTCCCTTTTCAGAATGACCACGAGAAATGGCAACAAAGCACCAATGCCCATTCAAAGCGCAAAAAGTTTTTGCATTGCATTCCCAGCATAGTCACCAATTTTAGGACCACTAAATAGTTGCCCAATCAGACCCAGATTCAATGCCATTGGAATGCTCATTCTCAGGTGATCCCATGTGGACAAGTTATCCCCCGTCCATGTTGCTGCAAAACCGTTGACTGCCTATATTAATGATAGCAAACTCTTCAGTTGAAGCATGCATCCAGAAACCAATATTTTTCTTATCGCATAAATGGAATCATTAGATTTTCAGAATAGAAAACCTTTCAAACAAACATGTAGAACTCAATAATAGATGCTTTACTCTTCAAATCTCTCGTACTGGCATGATAGCTTATTAGAGTAGCTACAAGGATACTAAGGCAAAAAAATCGTGCCCATAGGAATGTAGATGAAACACCCACTACCGTTGCCACACCATAAGGAGCTATCAGCTTGCATGCACACCCACAAGACCCACTCTTATCCTAATCTAACTGTATAAGATTGGGTGCAAAAAATCCGATCACCTTCCCGATCGGGAATGTCTTGAAAAGTGCAATGACTATGGAGAAGAAACTCATGAACACTGTTACGAAAACAAGTGGTTTTGTCAAAGCAAAAGCTCTACCAAAAACAATGATTGCATGTGCAGATAGAAACAAAGCTGCACTATAATTGCTCGAACAGTGAGGATGCAGCTAGCTGCTACAAATGCAGAGAATTTTTGATGAAGAAAAGGTAGTTTTATAGAGTGTGTTGTTCTAAGGACAAAACTGACCACAAGTGCCCACACGTTGGCTTGACATGGTCGACTTGTTCCTTGCCACCATATGCCTGAATGGCCAAGCTTGTTTCGATAAATCGAGATTTTGTCAGTTATTTCTCCAATTTGTCAAGCCATACATCACTTCTAGATCTTTGATTGCATACAAAAGGTATCTAAGGATAGCATCTTGCCTCGCCTCCACAGCCAATAGGCCAGCGACCAATCTCTTTGCCAAGCATGGGATTGATGCCGATATAGCCTGTCCCCCCAATATAAGGAGTGACTTAAGATGCGAGAGGAAGATTTAAAGAATTAGCGTATGGATTGAACGACGTCTGTAATCGCTATCCAAGAGCTTTTCCCATGAAGTTCGAAAAGATAGAAAAGACCTCTGAGCTTATATCAAGTTGTGGCCTCTCAAAAGCCTTTCTATCTAGGGGTTTTTATAAACGTCGTTACGTGTCCAACCTCCTGAAGGCCAAACTGATATATTATGTCCGTAGTTACGGTTGTCAACTTTTGTCTATTGGCCGCCAATCGGCGGAGGTCCTCTTCCAGTCAATGAAGGACTGAAGAAATCAAGCCCTTTTCCAGTTACATTAAATGGAAAGAACTCTGCCTCCAAGAACTCTAGGTTGAGAGCAACTTGGGTAAGTTTTGCATCAGAGAAAGGGATTCCCGAAACTGGAATATAAGCGCCATTAGAGGGAGGTTTTCCGCAGACCTGGAAGTAGTCTTCAGAAGCAACAGATAAGAATGGAATGCTCCATACAGAAACCTCAGTGCTCCATACAAAAACTACGATGAAATTCGGGCATATGAGGAAAATGATTGCCTCCTTCAGTTGATCGGTGATTGTCTTCTCTGCTATATTTTGCAGCACCCTCTCCTACATCTACACTCTCGCCTTCTGAATATCGCTAGTGCCTTGTGGGTAATCCACTCCCATGCTATTCTCTCCTCCCTTTGTTCAAATTCGAATGCCGTAGCAGCCTCCATATCTCCACTATGCTGCATAACATTCCATGATCCTTCCTTATGTGCGCAGCCGATGGTGCAAACCACCATTGACAAGCCCTCTCAGACTGTCAGAAAATCCTTGTTGATGAACATGATGAACCCAAAAACTCCTTGAGACTTGTAGAAGAACCCTAATACAATCTTATTTACACATAATTAGAGAAATAATTAATAAAACAACACAATCAACATAATTAACTAATTATTTGTAAGAACATACTCCTATTCTACTCTACTCGTAACTTGAAGAATCACCACACATGGTAGATTAATCACCCAAAAAGGGGATTCTAATCATACCAAAATGGATCATCTCAACACCTTTGTCAATCTTCCAAGCCGCAAATGCTCACAAGAGTGTAATAAAATGAAGAACTCAAAAAATTTGTCATGAAAAGCTCGTATACACATCTCTTTCACGCCAAAAACCATCACGTAAGTGACAAGAGAACGCTCCCCGACAATGGTGCCAAAAGATGTTGATGTTGTAGCATCACAACTCATACTTGTCAATCCGGGAAGCATCTCATGAGACACAAATGTTTGCATAGAAGCACTCAACAGACGTAATGGTGCTTCATCAACGCACGATTAACAACGTAATTAACAAAAAAACACAACATAAACATCGCTAATGATGCACATAATTGTAATCACAAGCATAATCACAATGTAATCGCACATTAACGTGTCACAAGCATTAGACAAGAAGAGAGCAAGTACACGTGCACATCATGACGACAAGAGAGCTAGAGTCTAACTACAAACTAGCATTATCTCATTACTTCTAGAAAAGCTCTCCCAAAATGAGAGGTAGAGCCCTCTTTATATACAAAATGGGCAAAAAAACATGCAATGTGGGATTTATAAACTAAAAGGAGAATGAATCCCTCTTATTCTCTAGTGCGGCACTCACACACACCTATACAAGAGTGTTTATTCAATTGAATGAGAGGTAGAAAAAGGTACAAATGATTATGAAAAAGAGTGGATCCAAGAATTATATGTTGTCTCGTCAACAGTGATCTATTGGGCATGCCTCATCCTAGGAAAATTGACCATGCTATAGACCTCTATCTAGGAATTGAGCCTTATTCTAGAGCACCTTATAGGTTCAATATTTATGAATTGAAAGAGTTGAAGCTCCAACTAGATGATCTATTGAAGAAGGGGTTGATAAGGCCTAGTGTTTCACCTTGGGTAACACCTGTTTTGTTTCAAAAAAAGAAAGATAGCTTATACATACTTTGTATTGACTATAGTGGATTGAACAAGAAAACCATTAAGAATAAGTATCCGCTTCCACATATAGATGAATTATTGAGTCAATTGAGTAGTGTCAAAGTATTCACTAAAATTGACTTAACATCGGGGTATCATGGAATCAGAGTAAAGTCTGAGGACATACCCAAAACTGCTTTTAGAACACAATCTGGTCATTATCAATTCAGAGTTTTGCCTTTTGGATTGACAAACGCTCTTGTAATATTTATGTGTTTGATGAACAATGTTTTTCATGAATATCTTGATGAATTTATTTTAGTGTTTCTTGTGTGTTCTAAGGATGATGATGAACATGCATGGCATCTCAGGAAGACTTTACAGAAACTCAGAGAGCATAAACTATATGGTAAGATGAGTAAATGTTTTTTTGCAAAAGGGGAAGTGACTTATTTGGGGAGATTGGTTTCTAAGGAAGGGATTCACATAGATCGTGAGAGAAAGTTAAAAGCATAGTTGACTGGCCTACACCCAAATGTGTGAGAGATGTGAGAAGCTTCGTTGGTTTGACACAATATGAGAGGGTACACATTAGGGAGTTTTCCTGAATTGCAAATCCTCTTAGAGAATTGACAAAGAAAAACAGAGATTTCACATGGAGCGATGAGTGTCAAAATGCATTTGAAGAATTAAAACAAAAAATTATTGAAAATTATGTGCTAAAGGTATCTGAGTTAGGGAATCCATTTATTGTTGAAGTCAAATCAGATGTGTACTTTCACAAGAAGGAAGGGTAGTGGCTTATGAGTCAAGGAAAATAAGGAAACATGAATTAAACTATACAATAAATGACTTGGAAATGCTTACGATAGTTCATGCACTTAAACATTGGAGGCACTTATTGCTTGGAGTAAAGGTTGAATTAAGAATGGATCATCAAAGCCTTAAATATATATTTACTCAAATTTTACTGAACAATAGAAAAAAATGATGGATCTAATTCCTAAGTGAATATGATTTTGATATTAAATAATTAGCAAGAAAAGAAAACGAAGTGGTTAATGCTTTGAGTTGTAAACCTTTATGAAATTCAATTTCTATTTTATCCTTTGATTTTGATATTAAAAAAGAATTAAAAGAAGATTTATATTATGCAACGGTCTTGAAATGTTTGTATGAAAATTCAGGTTCTATGTTTCAGGGAAAATTTCATTTGGAAAATAATTATTTGTATTATGATTCTCACTTACGTATTTCTTCAAAATCTATTTTGAAAGAAAAGATTCTGCATGATTGTCATGCTGCACCTTTCTCGACACACCCTGGTTTTTCTAGGACTTATGCTAAAGTGAAAGCTTCATATTACTGGTCGCATTGAAATATGATCCTAGGAGGTATGTGAAAGAACGTTTGAAATGCCAATAGGTTAAGGCTGAATTTAAAAGGAGTCCTAGCATGTTACAACCATTAGATGTGCCTGATCAAAAATGGGAATCCATCTCTATGGATTTCATAACAAAGTTGGCTATGACCAGAAGTGGGCATGATACCATCTTTGTTCTTGTGGACCATTTTACAAAGATGGCACATTTTCTTCCCATGAGGAAAACTGATACAGTTATGCATGTTGCTAAACTTTTCATAAAAGAAATTTTTAGGTTACATGGTATACCTAAAAGTATAATTTCTAATAGGGATGCAAGGTCTAAATTTTTGGAAAGCAACATTTCAATCCATAGGAGTAGAATTACGCATGAGTACTGCATTTCATCCTCAAACTAATGGTGAGACTGAGAGGGTCAACAAGGTGCTTGAGGATATGTTACGTATATATGTGAATGATAAGCAGAACAATTGGACTGAGTATTTGCCTGTGGTTGAGTATGCATATAATAGTGCATGGCATTCATCTATTAAGATGACACCTTTTGAAGCAATGTATGGCTATAACTGTTTGCTACCTCATTCACTTTTTGCTTCACAAAATCAAGTTGAGACATCCAAATAGATGCTTGAAAACATGGATTTGGAGGTGAATAAGGTAAAGAAGAACATGAAATATGCACATAGATATCAAAATTTATATCATGATCTCAAAAAGAGATCCTTGGAATTTACAACAAATGATCTAGATTTCTTGAAAGTGAACTCATCTAAATCAAATTTGGTTTTAGGCAAAGATTGTCGATTGTCTCCATGTTATGCTATTTCTTTTAAAATCTTAAAGAAAGTTGGTTCTATTGCATATTTACTTGATCTGCTACACTTTGAAAATTCATCCATTTTTCCATGTTGGATTACTTAAAAAGTATGTTCCTAATGCTAATCACATTTTGTAGGACAAAACTAAGTTGAAGGAAGATGCAACTTTTGAGCTTGAACTAGAAGTTATTATTGATAGGAGAATTAGAAATCTTAGGAATCATGAAATAGTGGAAATTTTAGTTAAGTGGTTTGCATATCCTATTGAAGATTCAACATGGTTTGGTTTAAATGAGTTTATGGAACATTATCCTTCTTTCCAACTCTAAGGACAGAGTTCTTCAAAGAGGAGGAGAATTGTAAGATACCACATCGATTTTTTTTTTTAAGATGTGTAGATAATAATGAAATTTTATGTTTAGGATATTCTGATCATATGTGCAATATTTTGTAGCAATAACTTTTTACATTCTCTCTCTAGAAAGTTTCCTCATGGAATTTGTATCTCAAATTTGAGGATGAAGATGAAGGAATCAGAAAAAGTGTCGTATGAGAGAAAGGTAGAGTATTCTTAGTAGAAAATCTTTAGCTAATTGAATTTTCTGTAGTTCCTATGGTTTATGTCTCATTTTGTTGCATAAAGATAGGTTAACAAAGATATTTTTCATTTTTTTCATCTCTTTAGAATTTTAGATTTTGCAAGGCTCAAAAGTGATATTTGGAAGTAGATTTCGACCTAAGGCATCTGTAACACTATTCTATAGCTCAAAGAACTGAATATTTTTGTGTCCCACAAGCCTAAGCTAATTCCTCACTGTTTTTTAGTTACACGGCTTGATAAAGTGCCATTTTTTGGTACTTATTTTTTTTTTTTAAAGAGAAACCTTGATTCATCTTATTCATGTTTGATGATTTAGAAAATACACATAGGTATATCGTTTCGGATGATTGACGTGTGTGTGAGTGTGTTGTAGGGATTGCCTCTATTTTTGCAGGTAGAATTCTTGAGGTGGACATGAAAAGTAGACGAACGTGTGGTCTAGAAGTCTTCCATGAGACATGAAAAAAGATGCTATCTTGGAGCATGCAAATTTTAGGAGCGCATGTCTAGGAATGCATGATTGGTCGTGCACTGGCAGAAGGGAGATCAAAAGACAAAGACTGAGAGCTAAGGAGATCATGGTCGTGCATCAATCAGCATCATTTTTTACTTCTATGATTGAGGGATTGGAGTTGAGATTGCCATTGTGATTGAGATTGGGATTGAGATTAGCTCGGTGGTGCTCAGGTGGATGAGGTTTCACAATGAAGCTATTTTATAGATTTTGTAATGCAAATAAGAACTACTTGTAAATCTGTACACATAATAAAGTTCTATCTCTCTCTCTTCTTGTTTTGTCCTATTTTTCTTCCTTATATCTTGTTGTGAAAAATTCTATTATTCTATCTGGGATTGTGATTGAAGATTAAGAGACTTGTTAGACACACACACACACACACACACACACACACACACACACACACATATATATATATATATATATATATATATATATATATATATATATATATATATATATATATATATATATATATATATATATATATATATATATATATATATATATATATATATATGTGTGTGTGTGTGTGTGTGTGTGTGTGTGTGTGTGTACATACATCTATATGTATATGCATACATTTATATATATTTATATGTATATATATATGTATATGAATATGAATATGTATATGTATATATATATGTACATGTAAATGTATATGTATATGTACATGTATATGTACATGTATATGTACATGTATATGTACATGTATATGTACATGTATATGTATATGTATATGTATGTATATGTACATGTATATGATTATGTATATGATTATGTATATGTGTATGTATATGTGTATGTGTATGTGTATGTGTATGTGTATGTGTATGTGTATGTGTATGTGTATGTGTATGTGTATGTGTATGTGTATGTGTATGTGTATGTGTATGTGTATGTGTATGTGTATGTGTATGTGTATGTGTATGTGTATGTGTATGTGTATGTGTATGTGTATGTGTATGTGTATGTGTATGTGTATGTGTATGTGTATGTGTATGTGTATGTGTATGTGTATGTGTATGTGTATGTGTATGTGTATGTGTATGTGTATGTGTATGTGTATGTGTATGTGTATGTGTATGTGTATGTGTATGTGTATGTGTATGTGTATGTGTATGTGTATGTGTATGTGTATGTGTATGTGTATGTGTATGTGTATGTGTATGTGTATGTGTATGTGTATGTGTATGTGTATGTGTATGTGTATGTGTATGTGTATGTGTATGTGTATGTGTATGTGTATGTGTATGTGTATGTGTATGTGTATGTGTATGTGTATGTGTATGTGTATGTGTATGTGTATGTGTATGTGTATGTGTATGTGTATGTGTATGTGTATGTGTATGTGTATGTGTATGTGTATGTGTATGTATGTATATGTATATGTATATGTATATGTATATGTATATGTATATGTATATGTATATGTATATGTATATGTATATGTATATGTATATGTATATGTATATGTATATGTATATGTATATGTATATGTATATGTATATGTATATGTATATGTATATGTATATGTATATGTATATGTATATGTATATGTATATGTATATGTATATGTATATGTATATGTATATGTATATGTATATGTATATGTATATGTATATGTATATGTATATGTATATGTATATGTATATGTATATGTATATGTATATGTATATGTATATGTATATGTAGATGTAGATGTAGATGTATATGTATATGTATATGTATATGTATATGTATATGTATATGTATATGTATATGTATATGTATATGTAGATGTAGATGTAGATGTATATGTATATGTATATGTATATGTATATGTATATGTATATGTATATGTATATGTATATGTATATGTATATGTATATGTATATGTATATGTATATGTATATGTATATGTATATGTATATGTATATGTATATGTATATGTATATGTATATGTATATGTATATGTATATGTGTTGGTGTAATTCACAAGTCTACACATTTGGCTTGTAGTTCATTCACACATGAAGAAGCATGGGAACCAATGCTAGTGGTTAATTACCACTTTACTTTGTGTAAAAGTCATTTTTGACTTTGGAATCTTTGTATACATCTACCAAAAAGAACTCGTGGAAAAGTTAGCTTTGATTGATGGAATATCTCCTATAATGGAGGAACACCTTTTAGAAGAGAGCCAAAAATTTGAATTCAAATTCAAATTTATAGTGAACTCTTATATAAACTCTAAGAAAAAGTCGGGGGTAATGCAAGTCACTTTTCGAGCTCCTCATTGTCATATATGAGCTTATGTGAGGCATTCAATATAGCCCACACCTATCTACACCATTAGGCAATGATCTTCATGCCTATGGCATTGTATACAAGTGTTCATTAATACATATATCTACATTGTTCATTTCTGAGTTCTCTGTCATAGTCTCTAAAAAGTCTGTCAACTTGTGGAGAGCATAGCTCACTCATTCCTACACAAAATTCAAAGATCTAAAGCTTGCTGGAACCAGCTCAGTGTTTTCTACATGCTACCAAAATTTTAAGGATTTCTATTTAGCCATTTCAGACAAAAGCTCGTTGAGGTGTTCACTGGTCAAAGTCTGCAACAGTCCTAAAATATCGGGGGTAAAGGTTTACTTACTAAATTGATTTCTCTGAGCATAATTAATCTTTTACATCACTCCACTTAGAATAGTTAGCTTGCTAAGCTAATTAGATACCCCTAAAAGGAATTTTTCCAATTCCTACTGTGCTGGTCATACTAAGCAAAAGATGCAGCAGGTGTCAAGTCAAAAATAGAAGGTTTTCTTGAAGACTTGAAGTTCAAAGTTATCTATTTTGATTCACTTGTTTCATAAATCATTTCCAAAGTACATAGGACATTTTATGGTGTCATTGGAAAGCTAAAAGGGTCCACTTATCAATTCTGAAGTATCAAAGGGCTGGTACAAAGCAGGATTTGGTAATACTTACTCAATCTCTTGGAGTGTCCATCCATCATTCCCAACAGTGGTATCAGAGCTTGTTAAGGTAAAATGGGAGATGGTTTTCATTCATTTATTGATAAATTGGATAGGAACAACTATCAGGCATGGTCTCTAAGGATGAAGACATACCTACAAGGAAGGAGTCTTTATGGATACATCTCAGGAGATGAGGAATTTCCCTCATTCAAAACAAGAGGACTACCAACAAAGGAAGAACATGAGAAGCTCAACACATGGTGTGCCAAGGATGAATTAGCAAGGTCTTACTTACTTAACTCCATCTTTGATTTTCTTTTGCCACATATTAGAAACTGTAAGACATCCCAAGAGACTTGGGAAACCTTGTCATCCTAATTTTCTTCCAACACAAGTGCTAGAAAAAATCAGTTGTGGATTGAATTCACCACACTAAGGAAGCAACCTAAGCAAGCTATTTCAGAGTTTGTGACCAAGATTAAAGATGTAGCAGATCAGTAAGCAAGCATAGGAGAAGAGATTGAAGAAGAGCAGATAGTAAGGCAAGTGATCAATGGGATTAAAGCTGATGACAAATGGGAAAGCTTCACCACTGCAATGGACCTTTACATGGACATGCAAATTCTAGATCTTACAACTCTCATGGGACAATTGTTCACACATGAAGCCAAGCTCAACAAGAATGGTGATTCATCCAAAGGTAATAGCTCTTCTGCCATATACACTGATAAAAGTAAAGCTAAAGATAAAGGCAAGAACAAGAAAGGAGAAGATGAAGGCACTACTTTCCAAGCCAACTATGCAGGGAGAGGTAGATCATCAAGAGGAAGGGGCAGAGGAGGTAAGCAAGGTAGGGGGAGATCCTATAACTCCTCACCATGCAACATTTGTGGTTTGTCAAATCATACTATAGATGAGTGTTTCAGGAATTACAAGAATCAGAGAGGAAAAGGTTATCAAAGAGGTGGATACTCACAGTCAAGAGGTAGATTCAACCATCACCAAGGCTACAACAACAACTACAATGGCAACTACCAAGGAGGATTCAAAACCAGAAAGGGCTACAACATCCATACATAAGAGCAAGATGATTCTCTTCTTATCATGAACATGACTTCAAAACCAGGTACAAATGATGACCACCTATTCTACATTGACTCAGGATGCTCAAATCATGTGGCTGGCAATGTGGCTCTACTCTCTGACCTTGAAGAACCAAAAGGTAAGCACCAAGTACAAATAGGTGATGACACCAAGCACTCAGTAGTTAAAGTTGGAAATGTTAAGACTTGTGATGGAAATCAAAACTTGTTGAGTAGGGTACTATATGTACCAACCATTACCAAAAATTTGATGAGTGTTGGACAGATTGTGGAAAAAGGTTTGCAGGTCAGATTCAACCAATTTGGAGCATTTGTGGAAGATCCCAAGCAAGGGTTCAAGAGAATTGCTAAAGGAGAAAAGACAGGTAGACTTTTTACTTTTGAACTAGAAGACACAAAGAATATTGCACTATACAGCTATAAAGATCAAACACTTTCAGAGCTTCAGATTTGGCATAAAAGATTGGGGCATGTAGGAGAAAGAACATTGAAACAGCTATGCAGGGATCAATGTGTAATTGGAATACCCAATGTTTCCAAACAACACATGATAAATAAATGTGGTGCTTGTCAGTTTGGAAAGTCTCACACGTTACCCTTCTCAAGGAAAGGCTACATGCATGAGGACTACCTAGAACTTGTCCATACAGATGTATGGGGACTAAGCAAAGACCCCTCAATATCAGGATCAAGGTTCTATGTATCTTTTATTGATGATTATAGCAAGTGGACTGTATTATATTTTATGAAACACAAAGATGAAGTGTTCAACTATTTTAAAAGATATCTTGCACTTGTTGAGAATCAGACAGGGAAGAATCTAAAGAGGCTCAGGTCAGATGGAGGAGGTGAGTACTTCTCCAATGAGTTTGAAGCATTCTTGCAGGACAGAGGAATCAAGAGAGAAATCACCACAAGGTATACTCCTGAACAGCTAGGTCTATGTTGAATGAAAAAAAGTTACCTAACTACCTATGGGCAGAGAGTGTTTCTACTGCCACTTACCTCATAAACAGGTTGCCATCTAAGTCCCTTGATGGGATGACCCCTTACGAAGCATGGCATGGTAAGAAACCCTCACTTGATCATTGCAGGATATTTGGATGTGTAGCATATGTACACATCCCCTCTCAGATAAGAGGTAAGCTAGACCCTAAGGCTGAGAAGTGTATCTTTATTGGATATGATTTAAATCAGAAAGGGTACAGATTCTACAACCCCTTCCAATAAGGGATTCATAGTTAGTAGAGATGTTGTATTTGATGAAAATGATTCTTGGTATGAGAATGAATGCAAGAAGTTTAAACTGCCCTATGACTTGGAAGAGGAGTTTCCAAGTCTTGCTAAGGAGGAACCTACTCTAAATGAAGACACCACTTCAGATGATGAAGACATTATCAACCTTGAAGAGTTCAAGGCATGGAAGTCCAAGGGCAAAGTCAAAATGAAGAAGCTTGAAGACATACATGAATCTTCAAATCAATCAATCAGAAGATAACCAAGGGAGAGCAAAAAACCTATAAGATATGGGTATGATACATCTCTTGTTACTAAACACTCTGTTTATCTTGCCAAAGACTTGTCAATTGAAGAACCAGGATCATATGAAGAAGCCATAACCAAGACAGAATGGAAAGAAGCTATGGATGAGGAGATTAACGCACTCAAGGAAAGTGACACATGGGAACTAGTACCAAAGAAAGAATCCATGAAGGTAATAGGATCCAGATGGATCTATAAACTCAAAAGAAATTCTGATGGGTCAATTAACAGGTACAAAGCCAGATTGGTGGTCAAAGGTTTTGCACAAACCCTAGGCATTGACTATGAAGAAACATTCTCACCTGTGGCCAAGATGCCAACCATCAGAGTGTTGGTAAGTGTGGCTGCATCTAAAAATTGGAACATGTATCAGCTATATGTGAAAAATGCTTTCTTGAATGGATGGATTTCAGAGGAGGTATATATGTCACAACCTCCTAGCTATGAGGATCCAAACAAAGGTAACATATGTGTGCAAATTGAATAAAGCTCTCTATGGATTGAAGCAGGCACCTAGGGCATGGGATCACAGGTTAACAACATACCTTCAAGACCAAGGTTTTGTCATGAGCAAGGCAGACACCTCTCTATTCATCAAGAGAGGTAATATACCTATGTTTTTATGTTGATGACATCATACTTATAGGTAATGATGTCAATGGAATCAGACAAATCAAGAGCCAGATGATGAAGGAGTTCAAGATCAATGATCTTGGTCTACAAAAGTATTTTCTTGGACTTGAGTTAGTCTATACAAACTCTGGAATATATATTACTCAGAAAAAATACATCCAGGATATGTTGAAGAAGTTTCATTTGCAGGATGCCAAAGTTGCAAGTACTCCAATGGAGGTAAACCTAAAACTAAGTGCCCATGAAGGTGATGAAATTGATGATGTTACAAGTTATCAAAGCATGGTTGGAAGCTTGAACTATGCTACCTTAACAAGGATAGATATTGCATATGGAGTTAGTGTGCTAAGTTAGTTTATGCACAAGCCAAGGGTACCTCACTTAGAAGCTGCCAAGAGAATACTTAAGTACCTCAAGGGTACTCAACATCATGGTTTGTATTTCCCTTACACTTCAGACTTAGATATCAAGATCTATTCGGATGCAGATTGGGTAGGATGCAAGGATGATAGGAGGAGCACTTGTGGATACATTTCATTTGCAGGTGATAAACCAATATCATGGTCTTCAAAGAAGTAACCTACTGTTGCTTTAGCTTCTACAGAGGCATAGTATAGAGGATTGGCCATTGTCACCCAAGAAGCCATATGGATTAAGTTATTGTATACAGAATTGGGTTTATATACTAGCTCACCATTGATCTTTGGAGATAATACAAGCTCACTTCACCTTGCAACTAATCCTATCTATCATTCTAGGACCAAGCATATAGAGGTACATTACCATTATGTGAGAGAAGAATTATTAAGCAAAGACATTCAATTAACATATGTATCAACCAACATGCAGTGTATAGATTTGTTAACTAAAGCTTTGGATGGAACCAAGTTATGCAGGTTCAAATCAATGATTGAATTCCAGGATATACATGAAGACTGAAGATGAAGACCAAGCCAAAATGTTTAGCTTGAGGGGGAGTTGTTGGTGTAATTCACAAGCTTACACATTTGGCTTGTAGTTCATTCACACATGAAGAAGCATGGGAACCAATGCTAGTGGTTAATTACCACTTTACTTTTTGTAAGAGTCATTTTTGACTTTGGAATCTTTGTATACATCTAACAAAAAGAACTCGTGGAAAAGTTAGCTTTGATTGATGGAATATCTCCTATAATGGAGGAACACCTTTTAGAAGAGAGCCAAAATTTTGAATTCAAATTCAAATTTATAGTGAACTCTTATATAAACTCTAAGAAAAAAGTGGCGGGTAATGCAAGTCACTTTTCGAGCTCCTCATTGTCATATCTGAGTTTGTGTGAGGCATTCAATATAGCCCACACCTATCTACACCATTAGGAAATTATCTTCATGCCTATGGAATTGTATACAAGTGTTCATTAATACATATATCTACATATATCTACATTGTTCATTTCTGAGTTCACTGTCATAGTCTCTAAAAGTCTCTCAACTTGTGGAGAGCATATCTCACTCATTCCTACACCAAATTCAAAGATCTAAAGCTTGTTGGAACCAGCTCCGTGTTGCTTACGTGCTCTCAAAATTTGAAGGATTTCTATTCTGCCACTTCAGAGAAGAGCGCGTCGAGGTGATCATTGGTCAAAGTCTGCAACAGTCCTAAAATATCGGGGGTAAAGGTTTACTTGCTAAATTGATTTCTCTGAGCACA
>CM035407.1:57203880-57236380 GCA_020310875.1 Ceratopteris richardii | reverse complement strand
CTGGGCCCGTAATGTCTAGGATGTCAGGAGATGGGTCCACCGGGGGTGGGAGTCCTTGTTGTACTGGTGCTCTTAGCTGGAGTAGTTTATGATCTTCTTTCAGCTTTTGATATTCCTCGTTCATGCTGTCGTATTCATCTAACAATCTGACATGATCATCTAGCAACATTTTCATAGACTCTGAGGGCACGGCTTTAAAGCAACTGGGGCTCAATGGTTGGTCTGGCTGATCTAGAGCAGCTTCTAAATGCTCTCTGTTCTATTCCTGTAAACGCTGGTTCTCTTCTTTTGCAGCTGCCAAGTGTCGTCTGAGTAAGCCCATGTTCCTAGTGAGCGTTGCATTGCGAATTGTTTGTGCCCTTAACAAGTTATCGATATCTGTGATAGCCTCTTTCGTCTTTTCTTCACTTTCTAGTTCAAGTTTGTGATATGCCTCTCATAGCTCTTGGTATCTGGTGTTTAGTGAGGCATTCTCGATGGTCAGTGAATTGAGCTGCGACTGTAGATCATTCGTTGTCTGCTGCAGCATCCGGTAATTATTGCCAAGAGATGCAAATTCATCTCTTACTTGAGTCATGCAGGTGAACATCTGTCGAAATGCAGTATCTACAGTGGGTGATAATATTAATGGTGTGCTAACTGAAGATGCAGTGGGTGTAGATGCAAAGGGAATGGGGAATGGGGGTGGGAAAGTGGATGCCGTGGTTATTGTGGAAAAAAGTGAAGTGCCTAAATATGGTTGTGCCATGAATGAAGTGAGTGGTGGTGCGGTGGGTGGTGATATATCCATGTCATTGGATGTGGTATCAAGTGCGGTGACCGTGAACAATGGCGTGAGAGTGGGTGCTTGCGTGGGTGTAAATATAGGGTTTACAAAGGTTGAAGAGTAATTTACAGAGGAGTTATCTTGCACTCCTTGGTGGAAAGGGGAAAGCGGAAATACGGTGGGTCGAGGAGGTGATACAGGGGAAAAAGTCATCGGGATTAGAAATGGAAATAGTGGTCTCGGGGGTGTAGGAAAGGACGGGAAAGATGGGGGGAAAATTGGACTGGAGAGAAAGGTGGACGTTCGAGGAGGAAAACTAGGTTGGGTGGGTGCGGGAAGGGTTAGAGGAATGGAAGCAACAAAGGCTTCTGCTACTGCACTATCTAAAGATATGGATGGTGAAGAGGTCCTAATGCCTGAGCGAAAGATGATTATACAAGCCTTTATTTTGCTCAAACCTCTTGGAATCGGTTCACTGGCTTTACTTCGAATCACTAAATGGTATGTGAATGTACTCCCAAGTACCTTCGTGCTCACATGCTCCTGTGCCACTTATGTCTCGGTCCCCCTCTTTTCTCTTGCTCTTGCTCTTATTCTTAGTTCCTTCCTCTCACTCACTCTCTCTTACACCCACTCACTTACATGCCATACACACACTCTCATACATAAACTCGCACACACATGCACTATCGTGCACAATCACACACCTAAGTTCATACACGCACTCATACACTCTTTTCCATCCACACATGCAATCACATCCACACGTTCTTTTGTCTCACTCACACATCTCCACTTTTACCACCCTTATGCACACTCAGTTCCCTCTCTTTTCCACTCTTGCACCCTCTTATACACACATACACATGCACCTACATCACACACACACACCATCGCACTCATACACACACCCTCGGCTTTCACTTCCTCACTCGCTTCTTTACTCCCTTTCCCCTTTAGAAGGTGTTACATCAGCTTAGTGGCCTTCAGAATCCGGTCAAGTGTCAACCCGGTTTTGCCAAGCTC
This sequence comes from Ceratopteris richardii, assembly GCA_020310875.1. Taxonomy (NCBI): domain Eukaryota; kingdom Viridiplantae; phylum Streptophyta; class Polypodiopsida; order Polypodiales; family Pteridaceae; genus Ceratopteris; species Ceratopteris richardii. The sequence goes on along the minus strand of CM035407.1, from coordinate 57,234,588 downwards.
TTGTCAAATCTTTGGTCATACTAAGAAAGACAAAAAGTCAAGACAACTCAGAAGACCTTTCCTACATAAGTGCTAGACACATATTTTCTTGTGCACAATTCAACCATAATTCATGATCTTGGTCCAATTGAGACAAGTCAAAGAGCTTTGCTAACTGATTTTTGAATTACCGTCCAATCACATTTACTTGCTTACCTAGGTTTGCTTTGTTGCTTCTTCGTGATATGTTTGTCTAGGGTGGCATAAACACCTATGGTCTTAAGATATGGTCCATACTCACAATATATTTTTCTGTGATTCACACTATACTCAAAGAACCGTTTCAACATGAACATCCAATCAATCAATACATATGTTATCCAATACAGCTAAGCATACTTATCTTTGTTTTCTTTGTGCTCATCGTTTGGAAAACAACATAGAGTCCAAGCCAAACATTAATCATGCTCAAGCAGAGAATGTAATTTCATGGTGCGACATTTAGAAACATAGATCACATATGTAGGTGTCGTTTAATGCTATCAACTTAAAGGTCTGTGATCAATCAAAAAAGGGATCATACAATCAAAACATATATTCTTCAATTCAAACTAGGCAGGCCACTTCAATTTTTTTTGTTCAGCACTCAAACATGTCCAACTCTAATCATGATTCAGCACAGATGAAGCTCGGGACAATGGCTCAACAATGACTTCAAGCACTGAACTAGTGCATGCATTGGTAAATCTACAGTGTTATGATTCTGAATAGCAGCACATCTCATGACAACTAAAAACCAGTTTAATAATATCAAACTCTGATCGCATACCACATGAGATCACAACAAGATGTTCATTTCCTGGCTTGATAGCCATTAGGGATGCATCCACATGACTGATCATTGAAAGAGAGCATTAGAATTGAGAAAGGGATAATTATTCACCTCATGATGATGCGCATCAGATCAAATGAGAAGTGCATCCTTATATGCCTCCTTCAAGAGTTCCCAGAAGGACCATATGTGCATCAATATTCCCTTGAAGTTCTGACAGAGTCACCTAGAACAGCCAAGCATGAATTTGCAAGTGGAAAACTAATACAGCTGCTTCTGTTGCGTCCCCACCTTCTGTCCCAAGACTCCTCTTGATGGCTGCCAGACAACCATCCCCAATCTCCCCAATGGAGCCACACCACTAAAAGGAACCGATCGCTTGTTGTTCTCTTCTGATCACCTGTGAGTATTTTCCAGGGACCACTCTCCACTCTCGATATCTCCTCCCAACCACAAATAGATGCCCTCAAAATGAGCTCTTCCCTTCGGGCTGAAGGCCTCCTATACGTGATGGCAGAGCTATTCTCCTCCTTTGCTGCCATAAGTTGAAGCTTAAACAACTTTCCATTCTGCCCTTATTTAGCCCTGCAAAGCTCCCCTCATGATCTGTGTTGTTGTCTTACCTTTCCCTTCAGATCCCTCCATCCAAGCATCCAACAACGAGCTGTATATTTCCACCCCCCTTGTGGTACCTGCACAGACACACGAAGAACAAGAAAAAGGAGCCAGAAGACTCCCCCCCTATGCTCCTCATATAGGAGCTCCCCTCCTCAGTCGGCCCAGCACTCGTCGATCTCTTCTCTCCTTGAAACCTTATCCCTTTTCGTGCAGCTCATGTACACTGGAACTGACCACTAGGAAACATTATCTTGATAGAACTAACGAAATCATCCTTCTTGGTAACTTCTGAAGTTCAGAGTAGAGTTTCAGTTACAATTGATGGTCCTTCTCTTTTTCGTTGTCAGATTTTTCATCTTCCACAAAGTTATGAGCAGTGCACTCCTTCCAAAAGGAAACCATTTCCATACTTCCCTCTACTGTTAATAATTTTGTCCATTCCATCAGTTCCATCTAAAGTTCAAAAATGTGCAGACAAACCACACCAAGCTTCCCTCACTTGATTTCTATCAACACCCTCCCAAAAATATATGCACGCCCATAATTTTCAATGCTTCTCTGTCCGAAACTCCTTCCTCTAATTGTCGAAATAATTTACCTTCTCCTCCGTGCTACCCCTCCTTCCAAGTCGTTCCCTTTCAACAGGTTTGGTGAACTATTGTATATTTGATAGCCCTTCTCAGGTCTCAAGCTTTAACATGTAAGCTCTGAACTGCCAAAAGATAGTAATCATCATCTATAGTATCTGTGTGCCCCACTTTTCCTTGCAAGAGCTTCCAATGCTTTCAGATTTGCATGTCGATAGACCCCAACTGTGATCTCCTTAGAAGCAATCATGACTGCAAATTTTTGCTGATCATTATGTTAAGCACCCAACCAGCCAAGGCCACTACTACCACATACAGGCACAGGTTCAGCACAAGCAAGACCCATGTGACCAATCGCAAATCCGATGTTCCTTTCATTCTGTGTGCCACAACTTGTTGTGCAATCCATTTGGCATCATGTGATGTCGTTTGCTCACGTGGATGACAAAGAAAATAAAATGAATATTGCTTCTTTCCGTGGCGTTCAACAGTCAAGGGAGTATATCCTATCATGAGAAAGTGGCAATGAGTGATGCTACCAAGACCTTATAATCATTGTTCATGTATCCTGAGTAGCGCAGGGTCATTACACTTGCAGACATAACAGTAGAAACTAAGGAATTTGTCTTGGCAAAAAATGGAATTTGGAAGGTGAAGACGATCAACAACAATCAAAGGACAATGAAAACATAGCAACCCTTTTCTGTGATGCTCTTTTCTAGGAGCTCTGTTCCCAGATTAGAGTCCCCGATCTTTGCTTCATTCATATCTTTTCTTGAACGAGCCCCTTCTTGCTTCTCCTTCATAAAGCACAGGACCCCGATGGGAGAATCAGACTCCTTTTGTAGATCTCAGGCCTTTTCGTCCTCCCTTAGCTGCTCCAGATCCGCGTGCCACATCTGATTTCAGAAAAAAACAAGAGAGGCGAACGATGCATTCTCCCCCCTCTGAATATCCCCGAAGTTCTTCCGATGCTTCCTCTCAATCCTATCGAGACCAAAAAAACCCCTCGGTCTTCTTCTTCTCCCTATTACTTCTTGCCAAAATCCCTCTTTTGTGTTGTGCGTTCCTTCAGAGAGAATGCCTCCACCCTTTCTGCCCTCACTCCCCGTTTTACTCCCGTGGCCATCGTTGTCAGGAAAAAAAACCCCAGCACTTCGCAAAGTCCCCCTCGATCGAACCTGTCACTTTCCCGTGCACTCCTCTCTGAGGACCTCAAAAACCTCAGGCTTCAGCAAAAAGGACCCCGTCTTCTGTGTCTGATGATCTCTCCTTTTTGCACTAGGGGCTGAGCTTCCTCCTTCCTACATGCCTTGGATAGAGCCCACCCACACTCTCTACTGACAACCCGATAGACGCTCGACACTTCTCTTCTCCTTCACCTTCTTCCTTCTTCCTTCGGTGCCTGCCCAAAAAAAACCACCCGAGAAGCCAAAAGAAAAAGTGCGAGACACACACAGAGAGAGAGAGAGAGAGAGAGAGAGAGAGAAAGAGAGAGAGAGAGAGAGAGAGAGAGAGAGAGAGAGAGAAAGAGAGAGTGAGAGAGAGAGAGAGAGAGAGGGGAAGGGGGGGAACGTAATGTTTTTTTTTCTTTTTTTTTTCTTCTTCCCTCCCCACTAACCCACTCTCCTGACACCCACTAACCCACTCACGACTCACCACTACCCCCCACACGCACACCTGCACACACATTTTTTTCCTCATTATTTTATTGTTTTATATTTTTTCTTTTTCCCAAAACATATACGAGAAGAAAAAGGTATAGATACACGATAATTACACAAGTAACAAAAATGTAGATGACTCATGCGAGTGGAACACATTAGCCAATGAAAATACAGTAATCATATATACAATGCGCGTGAGAGCGCAACATCCATTGATTACCTTCTTTCTTTCCCATCTATGTTGTGCTAAGTAGAGCTGATCAATTATCCAGCTAGCCAGATCAATTGTTTGTGGTCCACTACATGCTAAATATAAGCCAAACTAGATGTGTTTGTGGGGCATGGTGAATCTATCCTGAGCGGGGAAAGCGAAATGTTGCATGCATATCCTCAACGGTTTAGAGAGCTCAGGTGTGATTGCTGAAATATCTTCCCACTTAGTAACATCTCCACGTTTCATTGGCTCTGGAACCAGCCTTTCTCGTTCTGTTGGAGTGTGCGTACCATGGATCTTGATTGCAGCGCGAATCAGATCTTTAGAAAGATAAAACCTCTTATATGGCGGATCATTTACTAATGACGGCAAAATGAATGTTCCTGGTAGATCCTTGTTCTCCGAAGCTGTCAAAGTGGTGATTAAGTAATAGCATATGTAGAAGTTGGGTTTAGGCAACGGATCAATGAAATATTATGTGAAGCCAGCTCTTGCCCAAACATGCGTTAAATCTTCTGTGTTCTGTAGTCCTTCGAATTCTCTTGAGAAGAATCGGTACTTGGCCCAAGTACGGTGATCAAACACCAAATTGGCCTCAAAAATGAAATCTGCATCCGCTAACGGTTCTGCTAGACCTTGAAACCAGTGAGAATTGTGATGAATCTTTTCAGTATATCCCCTGGGAGGTCGTCAATCGGCATAGGTCCTGGAAATCCTTGAAATTCTGGTGGTTGAGCCGTAGGATGGGGCTCCGCTAGTAGTTCTCCAATATTGGCCATGGGTACACTGGGGCCAGCTTCTGATGGTCCTTCTGCCTGCATGATGAATGATGTGAATGCGTAGTAGATCTGCTACATAAGATTAACACATTAGTATGGAAATTAATTATGATCCCATTAAAGTGAGACCGCAATCCCTTTCCATAACCGATGTGTAACCCGTGTAGCCGAGTGTTGTGATGTGGTTTATGGAATGATTTCTTGCAAACTAATGCAGGTCTCTAGACACCTACATGCTTCAGATGATGCATACATTTCTTGATGAGGTGTTATTACAAATGATGGTGGGTTATAGTGTGTGGATTTGTACAAGGTTCACTCGTGAATGAGTTATTACAAGGTTGTAGATTAGTCAGGGTGGGAGTTATGTTAGACAAGAGGGTCTGAGAAGACGTCTAGATACGTTTCGGTATCCATTTCCTAAGAGTTTCTGAGCGGGTGGAATGTTTCTTCTGAGGGACAAAAGTTGAGATTGGATGTGGTGGGGTTAAAGGGTGAAGAGATTTCTGAGGGGTATATATTACATGGCTTGAGGGTTGAGCTATTATACACTATTTGGGTACCCAAATCTGCGTGGGTGTGGGTCAATTCGTAAGGTACTTTTTGGCAATCCAAATCTGTCGAATGTTCGAACTTGTGGAAGAATGTCGAGGAGACCTTGGATACTGATTCTGCTTCTGCCTTGATTTCTTCGTATCAATGTCTGTGTTGTTGAAATCAGTCGGTGCTTTCTGTCCTTTTGGCACCCATATTTGTCTTGTGCCTCTTGCTTTGTGATATTGCCACTACTGTTTTCTTCCTTGTGTCGTCTGATATTGTTGTCGGTCCGGGTTCCTTTGTCGTGGTTGACTCCTTTGTGGTTGAGGTTAAGAGGTCGGATGGACACTCTACTTTGGAAAAGAAGGGAGGTCCAACACTTGCGAAACCTGCCCATTAGGAAGTGCTCCGTTTTGTAGCAAAAATCTAGGCCAGTCCACAGTAAGTGTGGAAGGATGGGCACTGTAGGGTGTTTTGCCCATGTGGCTGCTGATGCAGTCCACCTGACCGCTGATTGTCCCCATTTGTCTGCTGATTGTGTCCATTTGACCAAGCGGTTGGGCAGTTGCCCCTTCTAGTTTGCAGGAAGCCCAAGGGAAAATCTCCTGAGGTCCTTCTGATTGACAATTGTCCATCGCCAAGCCCGCATGGGTTGGTGTAGACATAACGTGACCCATCTGACAAAAGATCTTCCGGTCTTCCTTTGCATGCTATTCATATGGTCTAGGGTTACATATCTCAAGCGGAGTGCCGTTAGGGAAGTTAAGCGGTATCACTCGCTTCTGATCTAAGGTTCCAATCTGCAAGGATCCTTGTCTAAGATTTAGGTCCACTGAGTGATCGTATAGCCAATCTTGGCCAAGGATTAGGGGTTCTATCAGGTCCTCGTCATGGCACACTAGTAGCTTCGCTGTCATGGTCACATCATGTATGAGGATAGGAAGGTCCATCTCACCCATGCAAGGGGTTTCCATGCCTCCTAGCCCTATGAGGTATGCCTCAATTGGCAGCATTTCTATTCCTGAGTCCTTATAGTGGGACCATCTAATCGCACTAGTCGCAACACCTGAGTCAATTAAAGCCCTGAGCTCTTGGCAAGGGTTGCCGTGCTCTGGCCTGACTGTAATGAATGGTCTCCGGTCCACTAAGCGCATGAAGCTAAGAAGGCAAGGACTAGGGAGAGAACATTATAACTATCTGGAAACAACACCCAGATATCCCATGGCCATGTGTCAAGCAAAGAAACTGAGTAGGAAACTGAGTTCTTTGGCACACATCACATCTCTTTACATAGGCATGCGCATCCATGTGAAGAGTGGGCCACCATAATCCTGCAAAGAGGATGACTTTGATTATTCTATCGGGTCCAAAATGACCTCCTGCAACACCTTGGTGTGCAGTCTCTAGTATGCTCAGATAATCACTTTCATGAACACACTGTCTTAGGTATCCGTCTCGTCCTCATTTGTATAGATTATTGCCAATAAGTGAATAGTCTTGAGCTTCTTGCTCTAGACTGCATTGTCGTGCTAAAGTCATTCCTTGAGGGAATGTGTTGGTCCTCAAGTATGTCACTAAAGGTTCACTCCAATCTGGTGTGAGAAACACGTGATATAATGTAGCATGTTCTACTGGTGGTCTTTCACAACAAACAGGGCATTCTTTACACAACTTGTAGACATCTGCTTCCATTGAAGGCCAATATACTCCTAGTCTATGTAGAGTTTGCAAAGTAGGATGTTTCGAATGATGTTGCTTTAATGCACCTACATGTGGTAATTGCAACCAATTTGCATGTTTTGATTCATCTACACAACAAGCAAGAATCTTTTTATTATCCTGTTTATATATACTTCCTGCTATTATTTGATATCTTTGAGACTTTGTAATCTCTCCTTCTTTGATCCTTATCCTAGGATTCTTGGGTCCATAGGTGAGAATAGGGACTATCGACTTAGCCCATTCTGGTGCTATCTCAAGGTTAAACAAGTACGCATCTGGTAATTCATCCGCTATCCCTTGAGGAGCTTCTCACGAGGTTAGTCTTGAAAGGTGGTCAGCTCTAAGGTGGGTCTTTCCTTTCCTGACTACTACTTCAAAGTCATACTCCATGAGTAATAGAAACCAACGTATTAATCTTCCTGTGTTACATGGTTTATTGACTAAGTACAATAGCACTTGATGATCTGTAAAGAATTGGAACTTGTTTGCCAACAAATAATGTCTGAATTTCTTTACTGCGTAAATCATTCCTAATCCTTCTCGTTCCGTAGTGGTGTAATTTCTTTCTGCTGCGTTCAACTATCTGCTCGCATAAGCTATGGGGAGGTCTATATTACCTTCTTTCGTGGGTTGTGCTAACACACATCCTATGGCATAGTTGGATGCATCCACATGTACATGGAATGGCTTACTCCAATCTGGGGTGGTCAATATAGGTGCTGATCATAAATGTCGTTTGAGTTCATTGAATGAATTCTCACACTCATCTGTCCATTCAAACTTGGTCAAAAGAGAGTATAGAGTCTTGGCTATGATTGCATACATGTGTATGAATTGTCTATAATAACCACAATGTCCCATAAATGCCTGTACCTCTTTTACGTTATTTGGTCTAGGTAGTTCTGCAATTACTTTCACTTTTTCTTCATCTGTTGAAATTCCATTCTTTGACACAATGTGTCCTAGAATTTTGCCTTGTTTGACCATGAAAACACACTTTTTTGGGTTCAAACAAACCTGATATTCTCGACATTTGTCAAATACTTGTCTTAATTTTGGGATATGTGTCTGCCTGATATTCGAATGAGCACATATGTCATCAACATAAACTTCCAAATTCTTTCGTAAGAATTCCTTAAAAATGTGACACATGAGTCGCTGGAAAGTAGCGAGTGCATTTGTGAGCCCAAAAGGCATCACATGAAATGCAAATATGCCCCATTCTGTGGCAAAAGCCGTCTTGTGTTGATCTTCTAGAGCAATGGCAACTTGATTATAGCCTGAAAAACCATCAAGAAAGCTGTAAACTTCCTTGCCCGCAACTCTTTCCAATAAATGTTCCGTGATATGAAGAGGATAGCCATCTCTAATCGTGGCGGCATTAACTTTTTTAAGGTTAATACACACATGCAATTTTCCATTCTTCTTGGGCACTACCACAATGGGGGATACCCATTCGGTATGCTCAATTTTGTAAATGAATCTTGCTTCTATCAAACGATCTATCTCCTCTTTAATCTTCGCAGCATAGTTATCATTGTACGTGTATGGTTTTTGTTTTGTGAGTTTTGCATCTGGAGTCATAGGGATTCTATGAGAACATATATCTTCTATAACTGAATCACACATGATTGGCTCGATCATGAAGACTGAAATGTCATAGCCATCCTCATCACAGTGGGGTGTCCATTGTTCTTCATTCATGGCTACATCCATGGTTGCTAGGATTTTTGCCCAACCATGGGGTTCAAACTACTCATCTGGAAATACTACAGGTGCGTAAGCTGGATCTTGAAGAGTTCGTGGATATTGCTCTGAACCTAAAGTTCTGGCTTCTAACCGTTCTTCCTCTTGTTTGGCTACTTTACACATCCATAAATGAGTGTCCTCGTGCAACCATGAGGGATCTGACTCTAATGAGTGTACCGATTTCGTTTCTACCTCTGTCTTATGGATGGTATTCCATTGTATTGGGGGTACGTCTCGATGTGAATAGTCTTTAAGGTTGACTTTAGTAGTCACTCCTAAATGTTGCAACTACAAAGAATTAGTTCCCCAAACTTGTACAATTTGCAACTGACGCATGAATGGTCGTCCTAATTTCATATCGTAAGCATGATTTTTACTAAAATCACAAATGGCGAAGGTATGCTCAAACTCCACACCACAAGTGGTGAGAGATATGCCTTCTAGTAAGCCTAATGGTTTTTCTATATGTCCGTCAGCCATTTGTAGCTTCATCCTAGTGGGTCTTAGTGCTGGCTTACCCCAACGTTTCCATAAAGCGGTGGTAGCAATGGCTACTCCGGCTCTTGAATCTAATATGGCTTTGGTGGTGTAGCCCTGATGGGTTATTGGAAGATAAGTGTTACCTTCCTCTCCTTCGCTTACATCTCCAATCTTTTCTACGGGTATCTCTGGTACCTTCTTGTGTGTTCCTATCTGTGAGGGAGTAGTAGCAAGCTCAGGGAATTGGTTTGCTACGTGTTTCCACAATTCTGGTTTTACCTTTAACAATTCCTCTAGGGTGAGATTACACTGTACTTTGGTATTCTTGATCACTTCCGTGTTTCTAGGGATTACTGATTCTTCATTCCTCACTATTATAGTGGGTGCTCTCATGCTAATAGACTTAGCTTCCCAAGGTCCTGTGAACTGAGGTAATTCTTGTAAAGAGTTAGATTCAAAACCTGTATGTGGAAGATGATGATGCAGTGATGAAGATGGAGTGTGGGGGAGGTGAAAAACACTAAAAACTAAGTAAAAACAACAACAAAAACTGAAATTTTTACCTTCCAACGCCACTTCTTGCTATACTCTTACCATCACACATTCGTCCTAGACTCGATCCCCAGCAACGACGCCAAATTTGGTGTTGCTCTAGCACAATGGTGAGAACCACGTTAAGAAGCTCCACCTCCTTAATGTCAATCCGTGGAAGAGATAGGAGTGATATGAAGATCGTGAATGTGAGATGAAGTGAGAGTGAAGGTGAGAAGCATAGAGATGCACACACACATACACACACACAAGGAAGAGACAAGCAAGACACAATGGAAGGTAGGAAATCACTCTATTACTCAAGAACAATCTTACAAGCTCAAAATAGCTCTAAGCTCTCCTCTACTCAAACAAGCTAGCTTCAAAAATGAGCTCTCTAGCTCTTTTTATAGATTCTAGACTAGTTTTGACCGGTTTCACATCTAGTGACTGGCATAGTTAAAAAATAGGTCCTAAATGCTATTTGAAAGGGTAAATGGTGTCTAAAAATAACCAAAATTGGTACGCTTATTCTACCTAAGCTCCTCAAGCTTGAGGACTCCTCGGCTTGCAGAAAATGGAGCTATAAATTACAAAAAGGGTTTTTCTATGTTACATATATTACAAAAGTGATGAAAATCGTTGTTGGGGGTTTTGAAAAGTATTTATAAAACATAAATCTTTGAAAAATTGATTTGACTGACTCCCTGCTCTGTCTTTACATGCTTCCATGTCTTCTATGCCTCTGACTACCGCAACAAACTCCTCACACCCATTTGCATGGGGTTTCATACCTTTTCATTGCAACCCTTTGTAGACCCTTCAATTTGAGCTTTAATTAAACTGCAAAATGCGAACATGTACATGCCACTCTAACATTGGCAAGCACGGTGGACTCGAATCCCACAACATGCGTACCAATGTCCTAGGTTTACTGTATGCAACTACCCTATGAAACATTATCCACCAACCAAAGTGCATGGCCCAAATCCATGGTATGGAAGGTAAGACAATGCCCATAATAGTCCAAAACTAGGAGAAATGTGTAATGCAAAGCAAAGTGCCTGGAACTTAATCCAAGTTATGCAAGTACATTACACACAACCCATAGTCTGCCCTTCTATATGCATTAACATGAAGTATAATTACATTGCTTCATCTTATTCATCAATTACATCATTCGCATATGGATTCCGACAATACATCACTATCATATACAATCTGTGTGAATTTTAAAGAGGGATGGATCATCCAATCATAGATTTATCAATCTTCACTTTTATTCTGCATATTCTTTGTCCCCAAAAGTACTATAACATAAATCATCATATAATGATCAAGCAGAGCTTGTCGTTTTGGATTAGTATGATCAGTATCAAATAACCATATATGAAGACTCGAATCAACATCAAGGCATATATCCCATAATCCCACATCATCCACCACATGTACACGAAAGAAAAAGAAAATCAGTGAATGCTTCTACCGTATCAATGCTACCTCACATTCACAACCCACATGGAGTGTTTCTGCCAACTTAACGCTACCTCACACTCTCGCATTACCAAAAACAAAACAAATGAGTGCTTCTGCCGAGTTAACGCTCCCTCGCACTCTCACAACACACCCTAATATGCAAATGCTCATCATCACCCAACAGGGCACCAACATGGGACTAAGGACACAAAACCCCATGCGATCTTGATCTCCTATATGCTAACATATCTCCCTAAGGAACAAACCACCATGAAACTTATATGAGGAAACTATGAGTGGAGGAGATCCCGATTCCCGTTATAGTTTCCTACCAACCAAAAAACCTAGGGCATGGTTTTGATAGTCCACTGCTGTACTTGATATGGGTCCCCCCCTCTTGTTTCATGTGGGGAAAGTCATCCAATCTCAATAGTATGCTCATACAAAAACCAATAAGATCAATACCCATTTTGTGTATATATTGATTATTATTTTTATTATTATTAGTTTTATTCATTTATCATTATGATGATTATTTTTCACACCGCAAACAAGAGAAATGGTGTGCTGTCCGAAATCAGACAAATCATGCAATAGATGGGGTTGCTGATCATCCATAAAATTTAATAGTTGAAACTTTGAAAGATTCTGTCAACGTTTATTGCTCAATCTCTCTCTCTCTCGCTCTCTCTCTCTCTCTCTTTCTCTCTCGTTTATTGCTCAATCTCTCTCTCTCTCTCGCTCTCTCTCTCTCTCTGCGCACACACACACACATACAAGTGAATACATTTGTTATCATCACAATCTAGTGTGAGAGAATTACCAGGAAAGGAGAGGTGGAGAGGGTTAAACGAGGTGGATTGCATAAAGAAAATCCAAAAACAGAGCCTCCGATAGTAGGAGCCTTCAAAAAATGTGACAATTCGCCAAATACTTTATTCAGAAAGCTGTATGAATGAGGTGATTTACCCCTTCAAGTTTGAATATAAGGATTGCTCTGCTTATCACGTTTGAAATTGGATTGAAATGAAGGAATGGAAGGGGAAACGTGATCTATCTGTACAATCTTGAGGCAGAGTACTTGAACACAAGGGTCAGCTACAAAAAATCAGCGCATCAAGACTTTCTTGCTGTAATGTGTTCTGATCCAGAATTCGGTGACCTTGAGAGACTGCTCTATTCACATGATATGACTTTGAACCACTGACCGGCTATCCTATTGGTAACGAGAGCCTAGAATGCTGCATTGAGTGTGGTTTGTTGAAATCAGGTCCAAACTCACTTTTTCTATTTAGATTGACACTCTTTCTAACTTTAGATTGAAGTGAAACTAGCTGATTTCCCTTGTTTATGGCAATGCTCATTTGATTAACGCTTCTTCTGTTATTGGGCGCGTTTGTCTATCATAGGCACCACCGGATGACAACGCCGCAACCACCGGACTAGGGCAATCGCATGACGGACTGGAGCGTGGTAACCACCAAACCAGAGCATGGTCAGCATGGGACTAGGTTACGGTCATCACCAGACTGAAGCACAGCCAACACCGAATACGGTGATCAGCAGACCAGAGAGAGACCGAAAAGTGGAGTGTCGACCGAAATTCCACTAGAGCACGAGCAGGAACAACGGGAGTAGCACCGGGTCACCGTAATGACAACACCTGACTCAACAATGGCCGGTGCCTCATCGGAGAAAGGGTGGGAGCCCAACATAACAATATTTTTCAATTTGGCAATGCTTGATAGCACAATCAAAGCCGAATAAGATCGAGCACAGCAAAGCACAACAAATTGGAGCTATCGTGTGTGATGGCGCACTTCTTAGGGGTCCTCGGTGACCAAAGGACAACATAGCAAAGAGGATGCCGTAAGACGGTCAACGATTGAGGACACCGATCAACAATGCATGCTCGTACACTTGATGATGTGTGCTAAGCATGCGGGAGACACCAGAAGTCCAAAAATCATCGGACTCAATATGCAGCGAAGTAAGCGTATCACCAGAAGGAACAGGGAACAAGTAGGCAATCACCTGAGTGGAGGCCTGAAGCGACAGACATATGCGATTAGGAAATGCAGTTTGCCAGACCACTGGAATGACTGTCTACGACCAAAATTACACCGGAATGGATAGCAATACAAATCGCAGAAACTACGCTGCATCCACTTATTGGCGTCTACTACACACCAATCCTCCTTCTCCACCAGGGGTTCCTGTAGTTCCCATCCCATCCACGCTGCCTTCTATCCTCCTGAAATCTACGGATTACGTGACTCAAAACTCGATGTTACCATGAGTTGGCAGAGGGCAGGGTCCATTCACCTCATGGTCCCTGAGCTTGGGGCTGGCTTGCTGTGCCGCGGAGATGGTGTAGCTTAGTGAAGAGTAGTACCTCCTTTAATGTCAATTCGGGAAGACATGAGGATGGTATGAAAACCTCGAGCAAGTGAAGGCACAAATGTGTGAGTGAGAAGCACACAAACATGCACACACATACACACACGTGCACACACGGCAAGAACAAAGAGAGTAAGACAATGGAATCACTTCTATTATAACCAAGTTCTCATAGAAGCTCAAAACTACAAGAAGCTAGCCCAAAAATGAGCTCTCTAGCTCTATTTATAGTTTTTGACTAGCTTTGGCCCTATCCAGACCTAGTGTCCGGCCTAGTTAAAAATTAGGTTCTAGGGCTTATTTGAGGGTTCAAACGAGATCTTAAAAATATGAAAATTGGTAGGCAACTACTTCTAAGGCTCCTCAAGCTCGAGGACTCCTCGGCTTGTACAAAATGGAGTTACAAAAAAGGGAAATGGTATTTACAACGGTTTTTAGTGATGAGAATCACTTTTAAAATGTGTAAGGATTGGAAAAAATTGATGGGTTGCCTCAGTGCTAGATCTGCATACATGCTCGTACTTGGCGTCTTCCCATATGATGCCAACACTCTCCCCCCCCTAGTGTCTGTCGCCTCTGACAGACCTTTGCTCCCTGGTGTGATCAATGTATTGCTGTAGTATGTCTGTTGCCAATTCTTGTTCTTTAATCCACAGTCCCTTGAACAGGTCTCTTTGCAGGGCCTCCCAGTTAACTGCACTAGGCATATCAGGTTGGGGCGTGGTGTAGAGCTCTGAGTGCATTGTCTGTTCGCACGCGAACAGTTGGAGCAGATGAGTTGGGCGTGGCACGAATACTTCTGAGTGTGCTTCCTAGATCCCGGTGGTGAACATGTCATCAAACGTTTGCTTGTAACAAGCAGGGAGATATCTTATTCGTGCATGCCACGCATAAGCCACTCTAATACTCGGGGTGGTGCTCATATCATAAAGTAAATCATAGTTACCGTTGATGAAGCCCGGAATTGGCGGCTGAATATCACGTACATTTCGGAAGGTCTTTAACACCACTTGCATCATGTCCAGTATCTTGAGCATCATCTGTGCAGCGACGTCAGGCATGGGGTGGAGGCGTGGCATCCAATGTCTAATGGTAGCCATCATGTAAGCTACAGTAGGTGTGCCAGTTGGGGGGGCAATGGTGGGGTAATTGAGCCATTCTTTGCAATTGGCATTGTTCTTAACTTTGATGGCAAATGCCTTCCATGATCTTCTCCATTGCACTGGCCCGTAGCAATTGTTATACTTCAAATGCATGGGCACGTGATCCCATGTTCGTAGCATCTCCGGATAGGTTTCTAGTAACTTTTGCCTCCAGGTTGGTTGGAATATGTTCCCTTTATGGGCGTCCTCTGGAATGTCCTCAGGTTCAAAATGGGTAGCAAAAGTAGGGTACTTGTTGGTTTTGCGTTTGATCTTGGCGTTGTAGTCTGCCAACAGTACAAAATATGGTTTATATTGTAATTCGGAGCTGGTTATCAGTCGCCTGGTAGCCAAGTGCTTGAAATATTCCGATTGAAGTATGGTCTCTTCAATAGTTTTCATGGCCAACATCTGGGTGGAGATACGTTCCTCATGAGTTGGCCCCATTTCTTCTACCTGTTTCATCCATGCCGACGGTGGCTCCTCATATGTGTCTTGACCTTCCTCCGTGATGCTGCCTCCTGGAATGGGTTGAGGCTCGTAGTTGTCTTCAAATGTTTCCTCCATTGGAATGATTACTGCTTCTTCTTCTATTGGTTGATCAGGTGGAGAGGGGGGTCTTTCATACTGTAACAGCTTGATCTTTAATTCTGCCACTTGTTGTCGTAGCTCAAGTACCTCATTGGTCGTTGTTGATTCAGGCTCTGGTGAAGTGGCAACATTGAACATCTTTTTAGCTTCTGGTGGTTGTGGTGTAGGCAATTGGGATCTTTGTAGCTCTTTTACTTGGTCAGCCAGCCGATCATGTGCTTCTAAGAGGTTGGCATAGGTTTCCAAAATTTATTGTATGCTTTCTGAAGGGACGGCCCGGAAGTTAGCAGGGTCGATGGGTGCCCCTGGAGTATTTTCTATGGCGGCTTCGAGGTTGTCTTGATTTTGTTGCTGTAATCTCCTGTTTTCTTCTTGTGCAGCCGCTAGGTGGCGTCGGAGTAGAGCCATGTTTCGTTGTAGTCTAGCATTACGGGCTAGCTGATCTCTGAGTTGTTCTTCCGTTGCCCTAGTTGTCTCTGTATGTTTGGCTTCGAGCTCCACCTGGGATTGTTGGAGGGTGGTCACTTCATGTTGTAGTGCTGTATTACTTAGCTCCAAGGCATTGACACGTGCCTAGAGTTGAGCCGAGAGATTGCACAGTTCTATGTTATTTTCTTCCAGTAATTTATACTCTTGCTTAAGTTGAGTGGCCGCTTCGAACATGGTGTCTAGTGCATGACTAAATGATGTGGATGCAGGGCTAGAGGTGGAAAATGCAAGGGTTCGGGAAATGGGGAGGGAAAAAGTGGGTGTTGTGCCTACTGTGGTTGGAAATGGTGATGTGACTGAATTGATATGTGATGATGTTGGAACAAAAGTGGGGGTGGGTGGTGTTGTGGATGGTAAAATGTCCATGGGATCGGACGTGATTGTGTGTGTTGTGTGAATCGTGAATACGAGAATGGTGGGCAGTGTGTTAGTGGTGGCTGTGAATGTGGGTGAGGTGTGCAAGGAAAGGGAATTTCTCTTATAATCATCAATTTGTCGCATCATATTCACAAGGTTTGCCAACAATGGAGGTAGGGTGGCTTGTGTTGGTTCTGAGGAGGTGAAGATGGGCTCGATGGTCTGAGGTTGGGAAAGAGGAAATGTAGTGGTGAGGGGAAATGTGGGTGTTAAGGTCTCGGTAGGGGGATGTGTCTGCCTAAGAGCTGGTTGGAAAGAAGGGTGACCTATGATGGTTTGAGGGGTGGCAGGATGACCTATATGATGTTGGGAAGATGGACCCGCAATGATAGAGGTAGGGATAGGTAAGGATGAAAAAATGATGGTGTGTGATATAGGTTCACTGAGGGTGGATATTGGTTGCTCAAGAATGCTAGCAATGAGGAGTTCGGTGGGCTGAATTGGAGGTGACAGTGGAGATGTAATCTGTATATTTACGTCTGGTTCATCAAGGTTAGTTGGGCTGGCCATGTGAACATCTTCTTGAGTGGTGGTAGGGAAGGCGGTAGAGACTTCCATTTGAATCATCTTCCCCCTTCGTGGTCGTGTATCGATCCTTCGTTGATCGTATTGAGGAGGGTTGCGATGTAACATGATCCGCATAGCTTCTATAATTCCATATGTCTCCGCCAAAAGGTTCAATGATTCCACAAAATGGGGATCCGTGTTCTCTGCTTGAAGCATTTGATTCACCATCGCTCTATTTGCCTCCTCTGATAACTGATGTCTCTTTTGTACCTGCTTGATCGTTTTGTAGAGACGTTTGAGTTGGGCCGTGTAGGCAGGGGCCTCTTCCTCACTTTCTTCTGATTCGTTCCTCTGCATCTCTTCCTGCCCATGTGTCCCTCCCTCCTGTGTTTGTTGTGCCTCATCTTCCCAATGCACCCTTCTAGCCGGACTATGTGCCCGTCCTCTCTGGGATGATGATTCGGGGCCGTCCGTGTCTGAGAAGAACTCACTCTCAGATAAGTGAGTTGTCTGCAAGAAGCTTTCAAAGTCAAAAGATGGGTCTTCTGGCAGTGGAGCCATGGATGCAAACTCCGCATCTGTGGGTAGTGGGGGGGCTGACGGAGTGGGTTGTACCATGCTTCCTGATTGGGGTCCTTGAAGATGGATTGTGAAAGGGGCTACTTGTTCTTCTTCTCTACTGGAGGCTTGTGTGGTGACTTCACAAGGAATTAGAACCTGTGAAAGTGATCCACACATTCTTTTAGCGGGTTGAACCCCTGATTTTTGCCCCTGAAAGAATTCCAATTGTGAGTACTTGAGGGCTCATGCAATTGGCACATCATAAGCAAGGCATCTGTAGATGATTCTTGTAAAGGTGCAGTAGCCATTCAAAGTAGGCTTCCTCACTCCTCGCTTGCCTGCTTCATATAACTGATCAAGGATCCATACTGGCATTTTCATAGGTAAGCTCCCGGTCTCTGCTAGGTATAACCCATACCATATCTTCTTATGAGGCTGGGTGAACCGGTCCTGCGCCGGAAATGCGAAGTGTTGAAGGCACATCCGTAATGGTATGGCGATGTTGGGAGTGAGAGCACACATTTCTTTCAACTTCTTGATTTTATTGTTCTTCATAGACTCCGGTATCAAAGGGTCTTGATCAAAAGGTACATGGGTGCCATACATCTGAAGGGCTTCCCTGATTAAAGTAATATTCAACTCAAACTTCTTCATTTCCTCCTGGTTTGATAGAGAGGGCACCAGGAATGTGCTTGAATGATCTTTATCTCCTGTCGCCTTCAGTATGGCAATCAAGTAGTAGCACCTCAGAAAATCAGGTCTAGGCAAAGCTGCACTAAAATAATCTTGCAACCCCGCTTTCAGCCAAATATCTTGAAGAGGAGCTGCATTCTGTAAGGTTTCAAATTCTCTTGAGAAGAATTGAAATGTCCACCAGACTCCTCCGAATTCCAACTTGGACTCCCAGATGTGGTCCGCATCTCCCAAATCTCCTGGCATCTCATTGAACCAGTGAGAATGCCCCTTTACTCTTTCTGTTAGGCCACTTGGTGGACCTGAGATAGGAATTCTTCTCACATTCAAAATCTCTTCAGGTCTTGTTGTTAGTGGAGCTTCCACAGGCATGGTATCCCAATTGCTTTGAGTACTAGTGCCCGCCTGGGAGTTTGTTCCTGCTACAGCTGCCATGACACTTCTGATGCTTATCTGCTAGAAGAAGAAAGGCACATTAGTGTTGCATAGGAAACATGATGTAATGATGTTCCCTCCACAATACTAACATGACAATCCAGATGGTTAGTGGTTAGAGGTGAAGTGTTTGTGATAGAGGTGAGTGATGATTAGAGGTTAGTGTCATCCTAGATGCATACTTTGGTTATGCAATGGACTCAGAATGCACCTATATCAGAGTGGATGGATTTACAAAATTGGGTCAGGGGGTTTGATACAGGGTTTAGTTCACCAAACTTTAATCGAGGATTCGTAGTTCTTAGAGCTAAGGACAGGTAAAGATTTATGAGCGAGGTTGTGTTGGATTTGGGACCTTTTGGGTACCCATTTCCAGATAGTCCTAGGTTTGACTGAGTGTGTGTTAGTGTGGGATTTAGGTAGAGTTCCTGAGTTGTTTGCCAAGAGGACTTGTGAGTGTTGAATTATGCTCGTGACTAGAGTTGGAGCTATTTGGGCTCAAAAACAGGCCTTGGGCACCCATATCTGTCTAGCATTGGGGCTAGCCTTCATTGACCGCTTAGGGACCCAAATAGACGTGGTATGCCTAGGAGGTTGCCTAAGGTACTCCTTCACTTGTGTCCTTGATGGTGTGACTTGTTTTGTGCCTCCTCAAGAACCTGTTACTAGAGCTGTGGGTTTTCCATCCTTGCATATCCAGATCTGCTTCGCACCACGAGGTACTCCGTGTTGCACTGGTTGGCACTCCTACTTCTTGATCAGCGGTCTCCTTCGTGTCATGTGATGTTTGGTCTGCATGTTTAGAATCTTCTTTGGATCAGCTAGGAACTCCTCATTGACTCCTGTACCTTCAGTAAGATTGACAATCCTCTGCACCATAGAACTCTGGACAAGAACAACATCGTTATCTTCATGTGGATTCTTGGAGAGACCAGGAGTTGGTGCCTTTCCTAATGGTTTGAGTGCTTGATTTTCTAATTCAATCGTAAGATAGTTTTGGCCTGCCCATGCCTGAAGAAGTCCACTTCTTAGGTTGAGGTTGACTGCGTGATCATAGATCCAGTCTTGGCCCAAGACAAGAGGTTCGGTAAGATCCTTGTCTTCACATACTAGCACTTTTGCTGGCATTAGGACCTCTTGAATGTAGAGGGGAAGCTCCACTTCTCCCATGCAAGGGGTTTCAACTCCTCCTAGCCCTATGAGATATGCCTCTAGGGGTTTTACCTCCAATTGCAATTGTTGGCAATAAGACAGCCGAACTGCACTAGTGGCGGAATCAATTAAAGCTCTCACGGTCCTTGCACTCTCTCCTTGTCCTACTTCTAGGGTCACAAAAGGTCGTCGATCAACTATCTTATGGGACTGTTCACCTGAAGCCTCGCACATGGCTATGTGATAACCTAGAGCTTCATGATTGTCAGTCATGGCTTGATCTCTACCTTGTCTTCTCAGTTTCATTCGTCGGATGCGTTCTAAAGCTTCTGCCTGTGCTTCTTCTCGAATTCTTTTTTCCTCTTCCTTACGTTTCTTTGCAGTATTGAACTGATTGAGCATTTCTTCAGTTAAGGGTTCTTGATATAACTTGACTCTGCATCCGCTTATGTAACTTGGTAGTACGTCACCTTCTAGAGTGGCTAGTTGTACTGCTCCACTTGTTGATATCCTATTGATAATCATTGGTCCATAGCCTCTTTTCTCTAGTTTCCGTGCGTGTTGCTTCAATGTGTAGACTAGGACTAGATCTCCTGCTTTCAAGCCTTTATTCTTCACGTGTGTATCAAAATACGCCTTTTGCCTTTTCTTGGCTGCATAGATCCCTGCTGCAACTCTCAATCGTGTCTCCCCTAAACGTTCGAGATCAAAGATTCTAGAGGAGAGTTCATGGCCGATCCAATCATGCTCTTGTGCTACCTTCAATGTAGGTATCAAAAAATCCAATGGTAGCACCGCGTTCTGGCCAAACACCATCTGAAAGGGTGTGGCTTGGAGTACCGTTTTATAGGCAACTTGGTATGCCCAAACAGCATGGTGTAGCTATTTGTCCCAATCAGAGCGTTTGTTATTCACCAATTTAGTCAGCACATTGCATAAGATCTTCTTTGTGCTCTCAGCCTGACCATTAGCTTGTGGATGATAGGGAGCAAACTTCTTATGTATCACCAAGAATTCTTGGAGAAGGTTTTCTATGACTTCATTCAAGAAGTGTGTGCCTCTATCACTCACCAACTCTATTGGCAATCCGTACCTCGTGAACACATTTTCAAATAAGAACTTTGCTATTGTTTGAGCATCATTTTTTGTAGTGGCTTTCACTTCTACCCACTTGGTTAGATAGTCTGTGGCCATGATAATATACTCAGCATGTGAACCCTTAGCTGGGGAATTAATAGGACCCACAAAGTCTATTCCCCACTTAGAGAATGCACGTCCTCCCATCATAGGCTTCAATGGCATCTCATCCTTGCGTATGGGATACTGGGTTCGCTGACAAACCTCACACCTCTTCACATAGGTATGTGCATCCATGTGAAGGGTGGGCCACCAAAATCCTGCAAATAGTATTGCCTTGATCACCCTATCTGGACCGAAGTGTCCTCCTGCTACACCTTGGTGAGCAGTCTCTAATATCTTGAGGTATTCGCTCTCATGAACACACAGTCTTAGGTAACCATCTTTACCACGTTTGTATAAATTATCACCAATGATTGTGTAATCCAAGGCTTCTTGTTCCAAACTTCTTTGTCTGGCCAAAGTCATATCTTGAGGGAATGTTTTCGTCCTCAAGAAGGCTACTAATGGTTCACTCCAATCTGGCACTAAAGACACTCGATAAAGAGTGGCATGTTCCACTGGTGGTTTAGTGCAGCAGATTGGGCATTCTTTGCACATTCTATGGACATCAACTTCCATGGTTGGCCAATGCACTCCTAGTCTCCTCAAGGTCTGTAGGGTTCGTTGTTTTGAGTGGTGTTGCTCTAATGCACCTACATGTGCTAAGTGCAACCACTTAGCGTACTCGTCCTCTTCCACACAACAGGCCAATACTCCTTGCTCCGTATGTTTGTACATACTTCCTGCCAAGATATGATACTTTTGAGCTCTTACTATCTCTCTATCTTCTGTGTGCATTACCGGGTGATTAGGACCGTATGTCAATACTAGCACTAATGGCTTAGCCCACTGTGGTACCACTTCCAAATTAAACAAGTAAGCATCAGGTAGGTCATCTGACACTCCTTGTGGGGCCTCCTGATGTGAGCCTTGAGAGATGATCTGCTCTCAAATGAGTCTTGCCTTTTCTCACCACTACCTCAAAGTTGTATTCCATTAGTAAGAGGAACCATCTTACTAATCTACCTGTATTGCATGGCTTGTTTACCAAGTACAACAGAGCCTGATGATCAGTAAAAAATTTAAACTTAGTTGCAAGCAAATAGTGTCTAAACTTTTTAACTGCGTATACCATGCCTAACCCCTCCCGTTCACTGGTGGTATAATTTCGTTCAGCTGCATTCAGTTGTCTACTGGCATAGACAATTGGAAGATCCATATTACCTTCACCCGTAGGTTGTGCTAGTACGCATCCAATTGCATAATTGGATGCATCTACATGGACATGGCATGGCTTATTCCAATCTCGTGTGGTCAAGATTGGTGCTAAACACAATCTTCATTTGAGCTCCGTGAAAGAGTTCTCACACTCATCAGTCCACTCAAAGTTAGTTAGAAGGGCATACAGAGGCTTTGCAATGATGACATACATGTGAATGAACCGGCGGTAGTAACCACAATGCCCCATGAAGGCCTGTACCTCCTTGACATTCCTTGGCCTAGGTAGTTCTGCAATGGCTCTCACTTTCTCCTCGTCAGTGGATATGCCGTTCTTTGACACTATGTGTCCTAGGATCTTGCCTTGCCTGACCATGAAAACACACTTTTCTGGGTTCAAGCAGACTTGATATTTTCTACATTTGTCAAAGATTTGCCTGAGTTCAGGTATATGAGTCTGTCTAATGTTGGAATGAGCGCATAGATCATCAACATAGACTTCCAAATTCTTCCTCAAGAACTCTTTAAACACGTGACACATCAATCTTTGAAAGGTAGTAGGTGCATTGGTACGCCCGAATGGCATTACGCGAAAGGCAAATATGCCCCACTCTGTGGCAAAAGCCGTCTTATGTTGATCTTCTGGTGCAATGGCTACTTGATTGTAGCCAGAGAAACCATCTACGAAGCTGTACACTTCCTTGCCTCCTACCCTTTCTAATAGATGCTCGGTGATAGGAAGCGGATAACTATCCCTGATAGTGGCTGCGTTAACCTTCTTCAAGTTAATGCATACACATAATTTGCCATTCTTCTTGGGCACCACTACAATGGGGGATACCCATTCAGTATGCTCAATTTCATAGATATATCCAGCTTCAACCAAGCAATCTATCTCTTCCTTGATCTTGGCCGCATAGTTGTCATTGTATGTGTATGGCTTTTGCTTAGAGGGCCTAGCCTCTGAAGTCATGGGGATCGTATGTGAGCATATGTCAGGGTCTACACCTTTCAGATCCTTGTAGCTCCAAGCGAATACGTCTCGATACTCCCTTAGCAAAGCTATCAGCTCTTGCTCTTCTTCTTCCGTCAGGTCATGTCCTATGTAGGTGCATCTTTCTTCTCCTTCTTCTACGGCTACAATTATTTTCTTAGTAGTTTCCTTGCTATCATAGGCCTCTCCTGATTGTGCCTCACGTTTAGGCATTCTTATCATGACTCTTCTATCTTCTGTCTCATACTTCTTGAAATTTTCCAGCACCTCAAACAAAGAATCCTCTTCCTCCAGTGTGGCTTCTTTCTTCTTTCTTTTCTTTCCTTCACTCTTGGTGGTCACTTGTGTGGTTAATCTCACCTCATTCATGAGCTCTTCATGTCTCTGAGGGTGAACTTCTACCTCATAGAAGTATTCTCCCTCTGATGCAAACGGTGGGTCCATGATGATTGACTCTAGGTCGGAGTCACTTGCATCCTTGAGTGCATCAGGGCTAGGTTCGCATTCTTCTAATACTGTGTCTCCCATGATTGGTTCTATTGAAAAGTCTGAAATTTCATAGCCATCCTCATCATAGTGGGGTGTCCATTGTTCTTCATTGATGGCTACATCCATTGTTGCCAAAATTTCAGCCCAGCTGTGAGGCTCAAATTCTTCGTCAGGAAAAACTACCGGTGCATAGGCTGGGTCTTGAATTGATCTATGGGTTTCTTTTGCACCTACCTCTCTAGCTTTCTCTCTCTTCTCTTCTTCTACTGCTACCTTACACATCCATAAGTGAGTGTCTTCATGCATCCATGAGGATCCTGATCCTATGGAATGCACTGACTCCGTGTCATCCTTGGTTCTATGGATGGGATTCCATTGAATGGGTGGTACATCTCTATGAGAGTAATCCTTGAGATTGACTTTGGTTGTAACACCTAAGTGTTGCAAGTATAAGGAATTGGTTCCCCAATCCTGTACCACTTGCAATTGCCGCATAAATGGTCTTCCCAAAATCATCTCGTAGGCTTGGTTTTTGTTAAAGTCGCATATAGCAAAAGTATGCTCAAACTCAACACCACATGTAGTGAGAGTTATTCCTTCTAGCAATCCTAAGGGCCTTTCAATGTGACCGTCGGCCATCTGCAATTTCATTCTCGTTGGCCTGAGTGCTGGCTTGCCCCAATGCTTCCATAAGGTAGTGGTAGCAATTGCAACTCCTGCACCTGAGTCCAAAATTGCCTTGGTTGTGTATCCCTGATGGGTAACTGGTAGATAGGTATTTCCTTCCTCTCCTTCACTCATGTCTCCTATCTTATCCAAGGGTATTTCTAGTACTGTTCTGTGGGATCCTACATGGGAACGAGATTTGGTTAAGTTTGGCACTTCTTTGGATACGTGTTTCCACACTTCTGGCTTGACTTTGAGTAGCTCTTCTAAAGTGAGATTGCACTGCACTTTAGTGTTTTTTACTACCTCAGTATTCCTAGGTTTGATCGAATCTTCATTTCTTATCATGAACGTGGGTGCTCTCATGCATGTTGACTTAGTTTCCCATGGGCCTGTGAAATGTGGTAACTCTTGCAAGGAATAGACTCAAATTCTAACCTCTCATGAGGGTGGCCACTTTCTTGTTCTTCATAGATAGAAGGGATGTCCTGTGGGAATTGATCATGTGCATCATCCACAAGTTCAATGGGAGGAGGGACTTCACTTTCCTTTGCCCACTTCTCTTCATGAATCTCTCTCAGGAACTCTGGTGAATACCTATTCATAGAAGAAGAAGTGTCTGGTTCAGTGGAGTTAGGCACATAAGCTTCCTTGGGAGGAAAGCTTATTCTATCTCTTGCACTCCCCTCAAGCTGGGAGGAGGCTCCTTTCCTAGACTTTGCAAGTAGCCTTTCCAATCTATCTAATAGACCGTCAAAATGCAATGGTGTTCTAGTGGAGCTAGAGCCATTGAACAAGCGACTGGCTTCAAACATGGCTTGCGCCAATTTGACCATCTTAGCACAAAGCTTTGTTCTCTCTATTTCTAGATCGGCTCTAGGGTAACATTTATCATGATCTGTCACGTTTGGCCCTTCCTGGATTCTGGCCTGATATGCTTTAAGCATCATGTCTAGATCCTGAGGAGTGGGATCCGCTAGGACTGATCCTACTCTGAGTGGTGGGTGGTGTACGTGTGGTGGATTAGAATGTTGGGAAATGGAAGGTGGTGGGTTGGGGGAAGATGGAAAGGGTGGTGGTGGGGTGGTGTGAGAGTGGTTTTGAGATGTGAGTTCACTTATCTTTGCTTTGGTTTCTCTCAAGCTTTCTTCAAGTTCTCTCATTTTTTGTGACCATTGTCTTTTCATTCTCTCCCGGCTATCTCTCCATGCTCTTGTCCTTTTCTTGGTTATACTCTCTATCTCACTAACCTCAGAACTCTTCTCCTGCCCTACTCCTTGAGTCTGCTGCAAGGCTTGAGCTCTAGTGACCACATGCACGGGGGCGGCGGAAGTTATACTTCCCTTAGAGTCTACCACTAACCCAATGACGTTGATAGGAGTGATTTTAGGCATGTTATTAGGGTTCTTTGGGCAATCTCGTAAGAGATGCTCTTTTTCGCAGTCTTGACAGAAACCTTGAATTATCACTGGTTGGGGTTGTGTAGGGGCAGGCAGTGGGCAATCACGTATAAGGTGATCTCCTTGACATCTGAAGCATGGTCCTCTAGGAAATGGGGGCCGTACCTGCCTAGGTTGAGGTCTAGAGTTGGGGTTTGTGTACATGATATTAGCATACTCAGGCTCCCCACTATTTTCACTTGGGTCTTCATAATAGTATGACTCGTTATGCTCGGGTGACTGCATGTAGTAAGCCTGTGGGCTATCAATATGTGTGGAGTCAAAACTATGGTCACTTGGATCACTGTCTGATAGCAACGGTGTGACTGGGACTATGGCTCTATTCAGATTTTCTTCAGCAGATGCATATTTCACTGGGATCACATTGGTTGGAGCAGGGGGTTGCTGTGCTAGACTGGTTGAGGCCTCTGTTGCCCTTGATAAGGTGGCTGATAAGATTGTTGTGGTCTGCCATATTGTTGTGGTGGGTACTGATTCTGGTATCTACCCTGTTGTGGATATGGCTGAGGGTAATTTTGCCTGACAGTTGGTTTGTTATAAGGGAAGTCTTGTGCGGTGTGGTTGGTGTGCCTTCGCTCTATGGTGCAGTACTGGCTACTAGGATTCACTTGGGGTTGGGCCATAATAGGACAAACACTTGCCATATGGTCACCTCCACAAGTATAGCACCCCTTGACTGGGGCAAATCTTGGAATTCGTTTGCTAGAGACACCTAATTTTTGAGCTACCTTCTCTGCAAGTTCCTCAATGGATGTGGATTGACCAGATGTGAGGCTACTAGAGCTATCCGAATCCTTATAGATTTTTGATAGTTCTAACTCCTCGCCTAGATTATCCTCAATGTCTATGCACATGCGCACACACTCTTCTATAGTTCTGGGGTCCTTCAGATACACATATGACCTGAGCTTGGTGCTCAACAATCCATCTAAGAACAAAGCCACTTGCTTGGCTGGTGTGGGTAACTCAGGCATTGGGCACCTCTCTAGGTATTGCCTAAACCGTCTTCCTGCTAGTCTGACCATCTCTTGAGGTGTTTGCTTGAAGCTATGAATTAGTGAGGAAGTGTTGTGCCTTATGCCACTCTTAGAAAACTCAATGATAAATGCCTCTAGGAGCTGGTCTATGTTTCTGAAATGCCTCTCGTTCAGTGGTTGAAACCACGTAAGGGCAATGTTCCTAAGGGTTAGACCAAAAGCATTATATTGTGTGAATAGGTCCTCTACCTGTTGAGCTTTTAAGACTTGCCTAAATTCTGCCACATGGTCATAAGGGTCTCCAGTGCCATCGAAGTAATTCTTCATGGACTTCACCAGTTGTGTTGGTCTCAGAGCCCTAGTGTGTTCTCTAGGCCTTGGCAAAGGGAATTCATCAGCATTTCTCTGGTTCCTTGGGGCTCTAGGTCTCTCGGTTTCTTCCCTATCTGTCCCTGTTCTCATCCTTTCTCTTCCTAGGGAGTTGGCAAAGCTTACCTCAGGTCTGTCTCTACTCCTATCTCTTTGAGCTCCATGAGCTTGGGAGGTCCCAGCTCCTTGGTGACTCTAGGACACATTAGACCGAGGTTGGGGAAAAACAAATTCACCCTTCCATGTATAGGCATGTCTGCCATGCTCGGTGTCCATGAAGATCCTCTCTGATGTATTGTCTAGGTAGGTTACTTTTCCTGGGCTATCAGGGTCTTTGGACTCATAGATTGTGAGAGCACTTACTTCCTGAGGTTGGGCAGGTTTATATCTCCAAAAAGCCTCATTGGTTTCTCGGTTTAAAAGCAAATCTATGCTTTTATTATCCTGTGGAATCCACTCTGGAGTCATGATTCTGGTCAAGACGGATTTACCACGGGGAGTTCTTGGCTCTCTCTCTAAGTTCCCTTGCTCTATATCACCCATGTCGGTCTCACATTTCCAAACTCGTCTATTCTATCAGGAAGAGTGGTGACTACATAAATAGTCCCCTCTTTATCTAGGTATGCTCCATTTTCGAACTTGACTACCGGGTGTTCTAATCCATGGGGTTGATCGGGGTTCTTAATCTGGACCACAGATCTTCTCAGGCCATCTTCGTAGATGCGAGCACCTAGATGGTTAGTCCTGATGTATTCCAATTGAGTCTTGTAAGGTCCTTCTGGCTTTTCTAGGTACGCCACCCCTGAACTACCTACTGGTCTCTCCATGTTATAGGACATTTCAGAATCACTTGTTCTGATCGGGGAGCGTATGGGTAATCACTCAACTACTGGGCCCAAGACCTAGCAGTGTGATTAACACTAGCTTCAGAAGATCTGAGGCTTTGTCTGTCTCGGCCTAAGTGTCTGCCTGACCTAAGGTTCATATGCCTGGTTTCTATGATCTTGTCTGATATCACGTCATCAGGAATGCTTAAGTGAATTTTGCACTTGATAAGTGATCGATTCAAGTTTACTTTTGTCCCTTAGGGTTTTCGCACTTAAGACCTACTTAATGCTTGCACTTGGTTGATTAGTTCTCTTGGACTTAATTCGTGCCTGACGTTGCCCTAATTAATTACCACACCTAAGTCGTACTTAGCCTAGGCTAGGAATTGACAAAGGAGGGTTGAGAGAACTTCCAACCTCAATCCTCTGGTTGCTCAGACTGCTGCACAAGCCCAGGAAGCCTTCTCCCAAGCTTGGTACACCCCCTTGCTAGCTTGCCTTGGAATGCCTTGCTTGCACACAATGTTCCTGCAAAAGTTCTCAAGTTAATATAGCTCCTTTACCACAATGGATTGACTGACACACATCAACAATGACAGGCCCCCCTTGGAGTAACTCACTGTACCCCCAAAATCTTATGACCACCTAATTCTACCGAATGGCCAACTTAAAAATACATGTTCTAAAACTCCACATATGATTCTTACAAAAACCAGTCAAGGTCCACGTAGGATTCTCAACAAGCTTTCCAATGAGACCAAAATCTCATCAATCGGAGTTCGTATGGTGAAGTTATGACCATTCAGGCACCTAGGGGCCAAAACAAGCTCTCAGGGTTCAGGAAATTCCTCCCTGGTTTCTAGGTCTTTTGCCCACTCCTAAGGCTCTAATGTTATCCCAATGTGTCCAAAATTAAGCCCAAATATACCTCAATTCACTCAATTAATTCACTCTAAAATTTTATGCGTTAAGCCCATGTATCGCGATAGGTCGGGTCGAGGTGTCGCGATAGGTGGAAGTGTCGCGATACTTGCGAGTGTTGCGATAGGTCGAGGTGTCGCGATACTTGGGAGTGTCGCGATAGGTCAAGGTGTCGCGATACTTGGGAGTGTCGCGATAGGTCGAGGTGTCGCGATACTTGGGAGTGTCGCGATACCTGGAAGTGTCGTGATAGGTTGACGTGTCGTGATACTTGGGAGTGTCACGATAGGTCGAGGTGTCGCGATACTTGGGAGTGTCGCGATAGGTCGAGGTATCGCGACACTTAGGAGTGTCGTGATACCTGGGAGTGTTGCGATAGGTCGACGTGTCGTGATACTTGGGAGTGTCACGATAGGTCGAGGTGTCGCGATACTTGGGAGTGTCGCGATACCTCGAGATGTCACGATAGGTTGGGATATGGTGAATTTTTCTGTTTTGCCTAGTGATCCTAGGAGCTCTAGGGCTGAGCAGTGTCGTGGTGCACTCAGAATTGTGATTGGGGCAACTTTTTGGTGTGTCGCGATAGCTCGAGCTCGACGCCTCGGGGCTTGCGTAGAGAGATTCTGTACCTGCTGAGCTTGCTGGAGATGATGATGGAGCTGAATCCTGCAAGAAACATGCAAAAGCACACAAAAACAAGAACACACACTCGCTCTCTCTCAAACTCGCACAAAAAAAATGAGGGAAATGATTTGGAAGTGGGAATATAAGGTGGTGAAGGAGATGAAGATAGAGATGAAGATGGAGATGGAGATGGAGAAAAAATAAGAAATTTACCTACTACTTACCATTCCAACGCGTCCTCTCTATGTCTTACCATCACACGCTCATCCTCAAAGCTCGAATCCCCGGCAACGGCGCCAAAATTTGGTGTAGCTCAGTGATGAGTAGCACCTCCTTTAATGTCAATCCGGGAAGACATGAGGATGGTATGAAGACCTCGAGGAAGTGAAGGCACAAATGTGTGAGTGAGAAGCACACAAACATGCACACACATACACACACATGCGCACACACGACAAGAAGAAAGAGAGTAAGACAATGGAATCACTTCTATTATAACCAAGTTCTCATACAAGCTCAAAACTACAAGAAGCTAGCCCAAAAATGAGCTCTCTAGCTCTATTTATAGTTTTTGACTAGCTTTGGCCGTGTCTAGACCTAGTGTCCAGCCTAGTTAAAAATTAGGTTCCAGGGCTTATTTGAGGGTTCAAACGAGATCTAAAAAATATGAAAATTGGTAGGCAACTACTTCTAAGGCTCCTCAAGCTCGAGGACTCCTCGGCTTGTACAAAATGGAGTTACAAAAAAAGGAAATGGTATTTACAATGGCTTTTAGTGATGAGAATCACTTTTAAAATGTGTAAGGATTGGAAAAAATTGATGGGTTGCCTCAGTGCTAGATCTGCATACATGCTCGTACTTGGCGTCTTCCCATATGATGCCAACAGATGGTTACAAGCAGGTGCCACTCGCTACGACCTCGACCATTTCGGCATCATTTTCAGGCCCAACCCTCGCCAATTGGATTGTATGATCGTCGCCGACAACCTAACAAAAAAGATGGTACCTGCGCTGCACTTCCCAAGTGAAACGGTTTTTGTCTTTTTGTCACTGGCCACAGAACGAGCAGGACATGGAGATGCGACATAAAACGTGATTCGCCAGAGGGATTAATTGGCGTTAATAGGACACAGTGGACGCATGGCAGCACCACGATGAGGAGGGATGAATCTCGCGGGACACTAGATGACACGCGAAACAACAGAAAGAGAGGCATATATGCTCCAGCCGGTAGAGCCAAGGGGGGGTACGTCCATACGGCACCAATGTTAATGGATGGTTTGGCGTGCACTCACCCATAACAAGAGAAAGGACATAAATCTACAATAGGCAATGTACAGACTTAAAGAAGAAGATGAGGTAGAGAGAGAAGAAGTACCGACAAACTCATATGCTGCACGAATCCCAATGCGCTTTTTTTTTCATT